>JAHREE010000287.1:2063000-2161791 GCA_033628505.1 Tringa tobata
GAACTCCCTGCCAGGGTAATTGGTAGTGACAATGGCATCGTTTTGCCACATCGCAGTCAGCATTGGCAGGACCAGCCAGATCAGAGAAACACGCAGGAGGAGGTGAATCAAAGAGATTGCAGAGATGTCACAAGATTAGTAATTAAGTAAGACCTCCAGAAAGGCGTGTGTTAATTTTATTAGGAGCTGTTGAGGACAATCATCTGTCTTAAGTAGCAGATGACTGAGCACACGATGATGACGTGGCAGTTCATAGAATTAGCAGACCACAGAAACTTCCAATACTGGCTGTAAACAGAGCCCAGTGGGAGAGACAAACTCATCCTCCCTTTATTTTCCTCCTGTATATCACCCAGAGAGTTTTGCCTGTGTGGGCTTTTTTTTCCACTGCTAATCGACTTCGGTGAGCTGTTTCCTGGTGACTGTAAGACCTATTGGATAGAGTTTATTGTGAAACCAAAGAAGGGGGATATATTCATTCCCAGGACAGAGCTACTGTGAAACTAGTGTTAAAATTGTCAGAGATGATATAGCAGGGCTAGACTGACATTGTTGTGACTCAGTCTGCTGCTGCTGTACTCTGTAACCAATCTCATTTAACCTTACTTGTGCCACCTACCTATGATCTTGGTGCCATGTGGGCAATGAAAATATCACAACGGACAAACTGTTCACTTCTTTCCACAAAATTTTCTCAAAAACTTTGTTGTTTGGTTTGCAAGTAGAGATGCCAGGGGTGAACAGAATCCAGGAATACTTTGGTCATAATTTCCAGGGTTACTGTGAGAATTTGGCTGGAATGTGACAACAGCATTTTCTCCAGATTTTTTAAATACAGTTAACTAAATTGTATTGCAGTAATGTACAAGAAATCCTGCGTAGTACCACTGCTAGAGCCCATACAGAAGTAAACCAGAATACAATGGCTGTCACAAGGATCATAAAATCTGAATATCATACTTAAAGGCTTTCTCTGCGCAATTTTTTCCAACTTAATTATATTATATACGGAGCTGTTCAAATAATGTGTGGACCAGCCAAAACATATGCTAAATATATAGTTTCTATTAAGCTTTTCAGCGTAAACAAGCCACATAGCACAGCAATACTGTCTGCCAAAAGCTATCACGTGGCTGACATCGTCTTAAGGGACATATAAAATTAGAGCTTTTGGAAGTATGGCGTTTTTTATGTCGAAGATGATGAGTTTGAAACAAATAAGATTGATTAGCCATATAGATGTCTTTATTAATTCTTAATAGGAAGTGGATTTTTTGTTCTATGAAAATCTAATACTGAACCCAGTCCCCTTCCTTTCCAACTGAAATACAAATAAAAAAAATATTTATTTTTCATTTTTGAATTGTATTTAGTTTCATTTTATGACAGAAAAAAAGCTTTTTAAATTGTAAACTATGCCTTTTATTACTGAAAAGGAGATTAAATGCTCTATTTTGACAGTCCTACAATGTTTTCCTAAAAAAAAAAAATGTAAAAAAACTCAAAAGGAATTGTCTACTCACATTAATTATTTTTTTTATTTTATTAATCACGAGTTTCTGACAGGAAATGTAAAAAATAATTTCAGTTCCAGTCAGTATAATGTATATTAGTCTGGGATAATTCCGTTGCCTTGAATTAGTTTTAATTTTCACTATTTTAAAAGAACTCTATATCATGTCTCTTGAATTTTATTGAAACCGTATAAATCGTTTAACCTTCCTGATACAACGGTGATGTATCTTCATTGATAAAGGTCTGGTTTTCCCCAGAATCTGGAAAGAAAAAGCATTTTTCCTTCTTTTTTATGACATATTCTGAATGTTTAGTCTCTGCCTTTGTCTCTAGTGTTTGTTCTGCCTTTATATTTTCATTTTTTCCAACCTTGATCCATTTTCTTGCATGGCACCAGGTTCACCATTCCCCCTCCTTTGCTTCCAAACATTAGAAAGGCAAGGAGAGCTTTCATTTTTTTAAAAAAATGGACTGTGAATATGGAAAAGCACGCTCTCATCTGTATACTATTTGAGGAGGCAGGTACAGGCCTTGACTTCACTTGGAACTGCATTTTTTTAGCTTCTCTAACTAAACATGGGGACTGACAAGTTTGTTACATATGTATTGCTTGATTATTTCATTATGTTTTCCAGTATGCTTCCTTCACAAGGAAAAGTGGGCGCCTTTAAGGCAGAGCCAGAAGCTGTTTGAAAAAGGAACAAGCAAAGATTATCTCCACCAAAGGGCTACTATATAGGTGTAGAAGGCACTGCTGCCTTCAAGTTTGTGTTGCCTCAGGTTTGTGCTGCCTCACAAACTTGAGTGCTGGGCAGCCATGGTGGGTAATGACAACTGGATTGAGGACAGCCTCTCAGAGACTAATATGTATGCAGAAATAAATAAAAATAACAACAAACTGGACAAAAAATACAGGCTCCTGAAACCTTCTTAACAACAGATAACAAGCTCTACAGCTTTTTTTGTGATTTGGTTTGGTTTGTGTTGGGTTTTTTGGGGTTTTTTTTAGGTTTTTTTTTTTTGTTGCTCCAATGCCAAGGCAACCATCTAGGAAAGTCAAGAAGGAAAGAGATATTTGTCTTCTTTAGAGATGTGATGGGAATGGTGCTTAAGGACATACTGCCTTAGATTTGCCTGTTCCCCTTATGTACCCTTCCTATCTGTAAAGCGATTACGAATCCAATGCTATTCATACTGACTGCTTTGCCTGCCTGTGTCTTTTCTTGCCTGCAGAGAATCCTGCATGGTGCTTTTAGTACCTGCCCTGACTTTATTTCCTTTGTGCTGCGGCTATCGAAACATAGACTGTCTGCCAAAGCATCACCTCTCATTTAGGGAGGGTGTTTCTTTTACCTGGTTTTAGAAGCTCTTATAGTTAACTGCCTTTCCCTAACATGTGAGAAAGGCAGCCTTTTCCTCTAATCCATATTTCACATGGGATAAACCTATGTCACACAAACAGCAAGAAGGGATTTGCCTATGCTGTGGCTTTAATCCAGTCTAATTCAGAGCAGATGGCTCTGAGAGGCATGCATGGGAGTATCTGCAGTACAAGCCTTTCCCTCCCCATGCCAGCATCTGCTCACCATCAGCAGGGCAGTCCTCAGCTGCCCACGCAACCAGAGGGGCAGGAGGTTCCCCTGCTCTGTCCCCTGCTTGCAGGAATCCAGAGCGTCTTTTCACCTGCCTGCCTCATCTTATTATTTGTAATCTTCTGGAAGAGGTTAGTTAACCTTAAACCTTCTTCTGTCCCTTGAAATCCCATGACCTGAGGATGTGGAGGAGGGATGCTATCTGCTTAGTGGCTTAGGGTGCATGGAGGCTGGACCCTCAGCGAGGCAAGGAGCTGCAGGTGTAACATGTGATGCTTAGCTGAGAGGTGATATCAAATCGGCAGTGAGAAGTGGTGGGTTAACTTGCTGTTTCGTCTTTCAGAATTGGGAGTGAAATACCCTTGGAAAATACCTGGTGATGGGTTTCTCCAGCAGGTCTGAGAAGGCCTGACTGCCCTAGTGGGTTTAACGAAAATCTCTAGTCTCAGGGTCCCATAGTCAACAGGCTGCATCTAAACTGGGCTTTATTCTGAATGGAGAAAGGGTGTGGTTTCCTTCTGACCCAGTCTGGTACACAGGATGGATGGCCTCAAGTTTTCAAAAATTGTGAGCAAGACTCACTCCAACCCAATAACAAGATGTTGCTAAAATCATAACTTTAGCATTTGACTTACCCTCAGATTTTCAAATTTAGTCAAGAGGTTTTTTGCCTCAGTCAGGAGGGGTAAAAACTTTTTTTTTTTTTAATGGAAGCTGACAATGTGTCAGAATAATGTAAGCACAGAGCCTTTATGAAAGCCACCAAATATAACAGTGTCATGATAAAAATCACTGACACTGGATCCATTTTTTTTTGCCCTGAAGCACACAGAGTGACAGCCCTTAGAATTTTTATGCCAGCAAGAGAAACTGCAGATCCTATCATTATTTACCTAAATGAAATATATAATCCTTTTACTGAAACGTTTTCAGCTAGAAATCAGTCCTAATAATTTAATGGATTCAGCCCAGGTACTTATTTTGTCCTCATCAATCCAGTATCTGAACAGCTCATAAAATTAAAACATACTAAGAATTTCAAGGTCGCTGCCTGTTGGCAGTAATTAAAGTAGTCTGTCTTTCCCATGAAGAACTGATTGCTCTTTTTTTTTTAACATATAATTCTACACTTGGTTTTGCATGTTGTCTGTTAATGCTAGAAGATTATGGGATGATTTTGTTCAAAGAGATCAAATTTGTACCTGAAATCAGGCTAGTTTGTGATTTTTGTCATTAATTCTTAGAGTAAGGTCAGCTATTCCACAAAATTGAAATGTGTTTATGATCTCTGTCTTGGAGGGAAAAAAAAAAATCCCTTGCTCCAACAGAACAGGAATGCTCACAGTGTTCAAAGACTAGGGAGGCAAGACAATTTTTTTAAGTCTCCTATTCCTACAGCATTAAGGACATGAAAAATGAGACTAGGAGACAGATACACATGAACAACGAGATGTCTAAAGTGTTAAATAAATACTTTGTGAATCACCTCCTGCATTTAGAGATTTGAAATTAAATCAGACTCGATAATCTAGATGCTTTTGTAAATCTTATTCTTTATATTTCTTCACAATTAGGTGACCTAAATACCTTTGTAAAGGCCCTCTCTGTCCTAACAAGAATGTGATCATAGTGCAAAGTTGAAAAAACATGAATAAGGTTTGATTAGAGATTCACTCCTGTTAGGGCAGTGGGCTTCTTGATTCATGCATCAGGTCCAGCTTTTCAGATAGGTCTAAATATACTGGATTTAGTACTATGGGACCACAAATATGACACATGTTCAGTAACCCAAAGGATGGAGGACAGTTCTCAGGATAATGTGTTTTATGATACTCTGGACAAAGAAATCTTCATATTTCTGCATGAATAGCTACTGCTGCTGTAAATGTATATCCTCTGTCACTAACAAGGTACAGTTCTGGGCATGGGCTATCAGACTGTGTTTGTTCTCTTTCTTCAGGTAACCACCCTCATGACGTTAAGGACTGAAGCAGGAAAACTAGCTGCATCTTCTGACCCATCTACCAGGTGTGTCCCCCCACCTATTGGTTACCCAAAGAGCACTGTGTTCAACTACTGACTCAGCAATGGCAAAGGGAGTTTATGCCTAAGGGGTTAACAAGAAAACCCATTCAGTTTCCCAGAGACTCAGCAAATCCACCTTTCTCCACTCTAGGAGTCAATCCTCGCTGCTCCCCTGTGAGGTAATTTGCAGTGATTGCGTTGGACAAACCTACTTTGTTTCCCTTGATTCAGAGATCAAAGTCAGGAGTACAATTCTTTGGTATTCAATACATAAATCTCTACCACTTCAGAGGCATCCACTTAAAAGAATACATTGGCCATATATATGTATGATACATATATATATATCTAATTTAAGATATTAGATTTCCCACACAGCAGATGGAATGAAGAGCAGAATACCATGCTAAAAGGTATACCTGACAAAAGGATAAACTCAGCATTTAAATATTTAAATTCTGATGCACCAGGTGGGGCACATCACAGGCTGCCCAGAGAGGTGGTGAAGTCTCCATCTCTGGAGACATTCAAAACCCACCTGGACATGTTCCTGTGCAACCTGCTCTAGGTGGACCTGCTCTGGCAGGGGGTTTGGACTAGATGATCGCCAGAGGTCCCTTCCAACCCCATATCATTCTGTGATTCTTCAATGCATTTATTGCTATTGAATTTAATCTCACTCTTCTGCCCCACAGTGCAAAAGGGAGGAAAGTAATGGGAAAATCACGTAAGCCAAGCCTGATACACAAGCAGATTCTTACTCATACCTCTGTAAAATAGTCTCTAAAGCAGAAAAGAAAATGGTCTGTGTAGGTGCTTCATGGCTACATAGCCAGAGAGCTATTATGGAGCAGCTGTTCTAAAAGGCATCCCTCATTCTCAAGTCACTCAATTTTAGTTGAACACAGCAGAATTCCCTCCTGTCAGCGTCTTGGATATGCAGTGGAGGGAACTGCAGTGAGGAGCCTGATGGAAGCACTGCCAAATGCAGGTGTGTGACGACATGTGGTAACAAGGATGTGTGAGATGTAAAAGTGAGAACACCTGCACAAAGTGCCACTGCTACACCCATGAGTCGATAAGCTTGCTTCTCCTGCCCCAGCTTGCTGTATTCTCGTTTTCTAGTCTCATACTGACCTGACTCATGCTGGTCTTGCAACAAAACTAGGATCCTGATCCTTGAAGCTTTTTAGGTACCCAGTCACTGCTGAAATGAAGACTATTGCAGAAGCCTATTTTCATGGAAGTTCTTGGCCATGCAGATGGCCACAGATCTTGTGCCGTGCAGTGGACTGCAAAAAAACCAAGCCCTCTCTTTGCCTGCATCCTATCCCCCCCATCGAGAAATTGCTACCTGCTCTCACTCCACAGTTTTCTGCCAAGCCCAGTGCTGACAGGCCATTGGCACACTGTTATCACGATGGCAGGACCCTCAAGAACCCAGGGGAACTCTGTAAAAAAATGCAGATTATCTCCCAAAAATCTGAGTGATCTCCTTCTGGGGCTGGGGGAAGGACCGAACGAAATTTGTGGGGTTTGAATTCACTCAAAAGGCTCCCATTTGAGACATGTTTTCTAAGTGTTGTAGGCTGTCTGCAGTGATTTTTAAACACTGGGACTAGGTGTCTCATGCAGTTTGAGAGGTCAAAAAGTTGTGAATAGGAGACCAGGTCAATATACATCTAGTTTTTGTTTACCCACTGGAGCAAATGAGTTGTTCTAGGTCAGCAGTTCTTCATAGGCACCCTAGGCCAGATTCTTCAGTTGGGATAAATGGGCAGAGGTGTCCTTGAGATTATACCCATATATACAAACTGAGAAGCAGCCCTGATGCCTCTAGCGTTTGTTTACTATGCTTTAAGAGAACTCTGCCTTTGAGGGAGATGACAGCCAGAAAAAAGTAAGAGTGAAGTAAAACTCGAATACAGACTAATTTGGATGTTTTTATAAAGTCTTGCAGACTTCTCTCCACAAACCATTAAGTCCTAATTGCCACACTAATGTTATTTTATATTGTAAGTGCGGCTCCCGACTCTTGATATTATGGTACCCAGCGGAATTAAAGCAGGCACTTAGCTTTACCACCTTCTCTGCTGTAACCTTTTCAATCCGTGATTATTATTCTGTCAACGCACGCTTGTTCATTATTACTTAAAGGTGTCGTCCCTTCCACCAGGACGACATGCTTCTGTGTAAATTAGGGCCATAACTAACCTGGTTCGGTGCTGAAGCAAGCACCTTTCTTCTGACAAGCCATGAATTAAGGGCTTCTTTCCTCCCAGTGGAAGGAGCCTCTCTCCTTCGTTCCTAATAAGGGCAATGCTGAGGTGGATTTAAAAGGTTCTTTTCTGTTAAAGGGGTTTGATCTGCGATAATCTCCCATAATCCGGAGACTAGGAGCAAACTGAGCATTAGGCCTGGATTGCAAATCCACTCTCAGCCTTTTTTTAATAATTATTTATTAATTTCAAACTCTTTTAAATACAGTACCTTCATTTTCCCTTCCATAAGGGACATTAAGGAAATGCATTTCAAATTAGGATTTAAATTTGATTAATTATTATTAGTTAATCCCATTTCTGGTAATTGCATTTCTTCTTCAGGAATTTCATGATGGTTTTAGAAATTATAGTGTTGCAAACTGCATGCTGTAACTCTGTGTTAGCTTCACAGCTGATTTTCTTGCTCTGACTGTATATGCAGTAACTGCTGTGCAGTTCAGGAAACATCATTTCCATTTTAACCGACCATTAAAACTCTTAGACTTCCATTTTCCAAATAAATCATCTAATGAATTGGATTTGTTTTGGTTTTGTTGTGTTTCCATTCATGAATTGCTTCTGACCTATGCCAGTGTTAGCAAATCTTAGTCTCATTTGCACATAATTTTGGAGAAAGATCTTTTATTCTAGGATTTGTGAATATATTGCTAATTTCAGCTGTTACATTCCCTATATAGCTATTCGTGTTAGATCAAATATTATTACTTCTAGTCCCTTGCCAGATGAGAATAACTTTTTCTATGGCCAAGTAATGAAGAAGACATGATGAACAACAAATAATGAATGGATAATAATTGTACTCATGAGGGAGTATTGTATGCTAATACAGGCAGTGGTAAAAGGATCATTTCCCATGCAGTCATATGAATGAAAAATAACTGACATAAATATTTATGAGTTGAAGATAACATGGGATAGACAAGGCACACAGGAACCAAACACGTTTTGAGTCTGGCTGGGTTTTCACCAGCAAAGGTGGTAAAGAGAGCCTCATTCCCTCATCAGTGGCTTTGTACCAGGTAAAAAATAACCGGGAAGAAAACAGCCAAAGGAGACTCTTACCACTACAGGAAAAAACTGTCCCCCAGCTGTTTTGGGAAGGGCTGCTAAACAAATCCTGCTGGATGTGCTCAGGATGACAGAAAAGGAGACAAAAATTTAGACCTGTAGAACTGCTATAATTTATACAGTTCTCTAGCACTGGCTAGGTTATAGTATGGGTTATGAGGCAGGTTAAGACCAGAAGAATCGACCTCTGTTCGGCACATTTGAAGTAGAAGTTTTGTGCAGAAAGCATACGTGAATTCTTCTGTCAAGAGTTATTTCAGATTTAGCTCTAATTGTCCCACTCAAATTTGTGCTTGGGGTATAAATGCGAAGTACATCCATTCCTGAAAGACTGGAGATTTACACTGGTGGGTTTTGGAAGGTGTTTGATCTAATGTACAGGATTTCATTCTGAACAGCAGTATGGCCCATCTATACCCACCACAAGTAGTATGGATGAGGGGAACATGCCACGCTGCACTCTTTATAGGGATGAAATTATATAGGTATATAAAATA
The DNA here is from genome assembly GCA_033628505.1 of Tringa tobata. Taxonomy (NCBI): domain Eukaryota; kingdom Metazoa; phylum Chordata; class Aves; order Charadriiformes; family Scolopacidae; genus Tringa; species Tringa tobata. The sequence continues at coordinate 2,071,980 of JAHREE010000287.1, forward strand.
AATATATATAGTAATTAGCTCATTAAACTGAGCAGATTCTCAAAAATATCCAGGAGAGGATGAGACCTCTGAAGGGTATGAGATCCTCTCCTCACTAAAATGAGATCCAGGTCACCTGTCTTAGAGATTAATTCTGAAGCTCTTCACCAGGTGTAATCCATATTAATGCCAGATACAATTTAAACATAGAAGCATTAACAGTAAATCTAACATACCTGACATAGTAATACCTTTTAGCTGTTTGAAAACTGGGTCACCAGATTGATATTCCTAAGGTCTATACTTTGTCTCTTGCTGGAATGATGACAAACCAATGGGTTTGTTTAGTCAGTGCATTTCTGGTCATTTTGTTTCTTTGTTTTGTAGTTGTTCTGAAGAAATCAGCCTGAAATGGCCATCTTGGAACTACTAATCAGGAGTGAAAAGTCAGCAAGGTCCCCAGTATTGAACCATGTTCTTGCTACCTATTGAGAAAACACTAAAGTATGACAGATACCTCTCAGGAAATTTGGGTCCTCAGTTTGTGAGTGATGAAGGAGCTCAGTTCATCTGATTGTCTTGTTACACTGAATAATTCAAACAACTGTAATTGTAATCATCAGTCACTGTAGTTAACAGCAAAGTTGCAGCAGTGTAACTGGGAAAGGAATATAGCCAGAAAGCACATCAGCCATATTCAGCCTACCCATTCTCCTGTGGTGCTACTTCATAGCATCATCTGGGCTGAGGGGTATGCTAGATAAAAAATAGCCTATTGCTTGAAATAAAATGATAAATCGGTGAAGACAGGGAATGGAGGAGGTATGAAACTTGGAGGGGGAGGTTAGGTGCTGGGTCCCAGAAGGCTAGAAATGTGTGATCCTTCCCTCACAAATAAACTCAAGCTGGTCTAGATGGCAGAAGCAGGGAGCCTCCTTCTGGATTAAGCAGCAGCACAGTAGTATCTGCACACCCAGCAGTGTGCAGATAACTGTAGCCCAGAAGTTTCAGCCAAAACTGTATTGCTCTCATCTGTATTCATGACTTCTAACCAATGCTAACCATTAGCCAACACTCAGCATATTGTGGGCAGTTACATTTCAATCATTTGAGTCTGTGTAGTCATTTTGGGTACATTTGTGAGGCTGCCCAACTATACAGCAAGCTGAGGCTCTCTGACAGCTGTTAAAAGCATTTGTGCTAATGACCCCAGAACTGTTTCATTTTCATGCACCTACTGAGCTTTGCGCTGGCCTCACAACCCAACTTTAAAGGTCCACAATCACACTAGGGTTTCTTCAATAGAAAGCCATCATCTTGTGGCTTGTATTGAACAGATAGGCAACACGATATCATCTTCTACTGATCTTAAATCTAGGGACATCATTTTCTTAGGATCAAATTGGTGCTATACCAAGAATTTCCTGTCTCATCTTCAAATATTACTACACAACCTGGTACTGTGCAGTGGTACACATCTCTTGAAAGATCAGATCTTTTTTCTATACAAATTTTGTATTATATGCATATCCAGAGTGGTATGTGAATGGAAGAGAAAATATCTGGTCTTTTGTTTTTAAAAACCGTGTGAGAAAAGCACTTTTTGAGGTGATAGTCAATTTGGGTGGTTGTTTGGGTTTTTTTGCATTGCAGCAGAGAGTTTCGAATTTGATGAAGTTATTACTTGTTTCAATGCTGTTGCTGTGTACTTTTGCCTGTGTTTAGTGACAGTGAGATGCAGAGGAGGTGCACTCTGGCCTTCTTGCAAATGAGGAATGTTTTCATTATCTCTGTAAATACTCACCTGTCCATTTCCAAGCTCCTCAGGCAACCCAGCCTCAAATGACAAGGACTGGTCTTTTTTTTAAAGTCAGGCTTGACAGGCTCAGAGGCAGAAACTACAAAACAGAATGAGTCATTCAGAGCTCATTCTTCTCCCAGATTTAGTTTTAAGTTATGCTTTAGTTGTTGGCGTGTGAATTTTGGAAGAAATTCTTTGCTTCCTTATGAAGAACAGGGTATGGACTTCCAGCACTGGGATAGACATCTCTGAAGTTTTCCTGGAGGTACTTTCTCTGAAGTAACTAGTGTTGAATACTATCACAGGATACTAGGATAAGAGCAATTTATTGGCCTTGGCAAGTCTAACATGTTCCTACATTGCCATGCTTCCTGTCTGTGCTGTGACCTGTGCAATGATACCCTCCTGGGGATCACGCTTCACCAGGCTCAGCCTTTGTGCGTGACACCAGTTCCACCAGTGACCAGCATGCAACTCTCTGCTGCAGTAGCTCTTGGATCACACCAGCCCAATGAGTGCCGTTTTTCTGTTTATGGTACATCAGATTTATAAGCCCAACTATTTAAAATTTTACTTATCTGAGTCATGTTCAAAGGAAGGAAGATTAATACACCCCCTCTCTGGATTTCTGTTTAAGCCTCATTACCAAAGGGTAAAAGTAGCCATTCCACTGCTTTCTCAGCTTCTACATTTCATAATGATGTACCAATAGCACTGGCAAAGAGGACCAACTTCCTTGAAACAATAGTGTCTCTTTTTCTTCTGCAGACACCCATCTTGTGATTTGACTCATAAATGGTACAGGTGGTAAATGACTGCTCAGTATTAAAATATTCCTGCATTGTTTATTGCAGGGAAGAGGATAGGAGTACTGATACTTTTAAAATAAACTAGTCCCACAGAAGGAACTTGAAAAATGTCATAAAAGGCATCCATTCAGTTTCTCATTCCATGAAAAATATTATTGGCAAACACGGTTGAGCAGCAATAAGTTCATGCCCACCTCTGTAACTGTGCACGTAACTAATGGAGCATTCTCCTCTCCTATTTCCAAACTAAGATTTACAGATTTTAAAGTCGGATTTTACTTTCTGCTACTGCAGGCCATTGATTTTTCAATGTTTCCATTTCCCACCAGTTTCTTTAGCCTTACGTCCAGGCTCCTTATATGACTCAGTATAATGTGATGCTGCCCCTTCCCAAAAAGCAAACCAGCTAACAAACTAAAGCACAACATTGTCAATACATTTAAAAGCACAAACTGGGGCAGTGAATGCAGAACAGTAGCTCCCTACAGCTGCTTGCTTCCCTGCAGAACGCGAGTCCTCATTGACAGGAGATTTATCTGCAGCATGTGATGGGAGAATCAGGTGAATAAATGCCCTGATGTAGGAGTTGAGCCTTCGCTGTGGAATCCTTTCATCTCCATTTAAGATCATTTGAAGCACTGAGCTCTCCCAACTGGGATGAGATGCAGATTATCAATTATCTGCTTCCTAGAAAGAGGAGGTTTCTGCTCTTTCTCTCTCCCATTAATATTTCATAAACAATGTAAATGTTCCTTTATTACCTAACTAGGAAATCTGTACTTCACAAAGCATACAATTAAAGAGCACAAATGTGCATGTGTGCATGTGTTCACATGAAGATGTACACATGAATACAAATGCACACGCTTGCTGATGTAACTATATCTGGAGATAATATATATATCTGGCATTTGCCATCTGTGGGGAGTGTAATACTGGGAATAAGCATCTGGCACTGTTTCATATAGTAAGGCCTTTTGACAGCTGATGCTAGGGAATGTTGTTCCTTTGGGGATTAAGGAGTAATTAATGAGGACAAGGAAAACATACTGCAAAACATAAAATTCCAGTATTGAAAGCCAGGGCTTCAAGGTACTCTTTGTTTTAGTTTTCATCTGGCCTACAGCCAAACCCCAAAACTAATTTAATGTTTTTGGAGGGATCCCCTTATCATGTATAGGGTAATTTAAAGTTGAAACTTGTAAGATGTTAATAACGTCACTTGTTACTTCCACATCCAGCATATTATTACACATCCAGAATTGTCCAAATATTGAATTACAAACACTGAACATAGAGGGGAGGGAGTCACTGAAAAAAGTTCCAGAGAAATAGACTGCAAGGGATAGAAGGGGGTGCTGCATGCACCATATGGTGTGCTGTGGGTTACCCACGGGTTAACGGGTACAAAGCATTGCAAACAGATGCGACATTCAAGCTATTCAAAGACTAAAATGTTTTCTTGGCTATCAGGTGGAATTATTCATTGGCCTCCAGGCTTAAATCTTTGCTGCGTTTATTGCACTCACTGGGAGACTTCAAGGGCTCTATTTGGTTATCTGTCATTTCTACTCTTTGATGGGTGAAGAGTGAGAATGAAACAAGCATATTATTTTCTTCTGTTCCCAGAGTGAATCAGTCCCATGGTATGGGATATAAACTGGTTTAGCAAAGGAAGAACTACCATTTTTTTAAGTCTTGCATCATGCAAGGCAGAGGTATCTTTCATTGCTTTGTTGTTATGCATTGCTTTACAAGTGAATTAATCCAAATTGTAACCAAGTACTGGGTGTAGTTTGGAGACATACAAAAATGTTGTCTTCCTCTAAGGAAGAGGGAAAAGTAAATCAGTTGCTGTACAGTAGAGCTGGCAAACTCAGAAAAGACATTTGAAGCCAAAAATATATTCCAATTCATGAAATCTGTAAGGAAGATACAAACTGTGAGCAAAAAACATTGTCTGCTTTGCTATGCATATGTACATACGCAGACATACACACACTTATACACTTTTATTTTCATTTCATACAACCATTTGGTTCCTAGCAGACATCAAATGAAATCCACATCATCACTAATTTCAGAAATTTCCATTTCATCAGCTTATTTAATAGTCTCCAGGATGATATTTTGGGTATTTGAGTTGGGTTTTTTTTTAGCAGGAGTGTATGCAGAATTTCACAGTGGAATCATATCCTGCTCTTTCAAGTAAATGGTGTATATTTTTAGAAAAAAAAAGCTTATTCCACTATTATAAAAAAAAATGCCAAAAAAATTAACTTACAGGAGTTACATATCTATATGCAGTTGTCTTTATTATTTCCACAGGCTTCACTTTAAATTCTGCAGCATCTTTAATTTCCCAGGCTTCTCTTTCAGAAGGCTCTTATTGATCTCTGTAGTCCTTCTTACTATCTGTTCTACCTGACACTTGGATCTAAAGCACAGTTGGTACAGCTGCACATCACAGTATCACATGTTAATTTATGAGGCAGCACACTTACTTGAGGCCTGCATAAATCTCTCAGTGTAAGGTTATGAGACCAGGGGACTTGGCTATTGGAGCTAGCTCAGCTCCTCAACGATGTGTGAAAATATTTATTAAACCCAGGTAAGTGGATATCTATATATCATTTCACCGCCACTGATGTGCAGTTGCTCTCAGAAATGGAACAAGGAAGAATCCCTACCACAGAGCAGCGCTACAGAAAAATAACCAAATCCAGAGATGCTGAGTGCTGAGATGCACACATGACAATGGAGGCAAAACAAAGGCAAGGTAGAAATCGCTCAGACTGCGTATGGAAGAAGCTGGAGTCACACTTGTGCGTTAGCAATTAGGGCATGGGTTTGGGATGTAACCCAAAAGACAGAGCTGTGTTCAGTAGCTCCCCAAGTTGTAAAAGGGAAGCCATGGGATAATTTCAGAGGTCCCTTTGGGCCAGCCGTGTAAGCAGGGCAGTGGCTGGCAGCATGTGGAGGGTGATCACAACCCAGCAGTGCCCGGGCACTGGCAGCACCGCCGCAGGCTGGCTCCATCCCTCTCTCAGGGCTGGCCACTTGCTGACTCACCACGGGGCTCCCTGCCTCACCTGCGGGTCCCTGAGTCCTCTTCCAAACGCCGTGAGCACCAAAAGTAATTGCTGGGCACTCGTTTCATTTGCTCAGTGTTTGCAAATTTGCTGGTGTGGGTTGAGCCTCATTTATTAAAGCTAAATGAATTAAAATCATGATTAACAGTAATAAATGCAGCTGTTAGATTGTAGACTTCATTACTTGGGTTCTTTGGCAGTTATCCATTATTTTAAAACAGCATCTGTTAGCTAACTTCCTCTAATCTTGTATGAGAAAGTGAGAGATTTTTTCTGTTTTAATAAAGAATATAGTGTAGGATATTGCTTCTGAAAATTCACGGCTGCATATGCTACTAATATTGATGATGAACTCAATAGCGAGATTATAAACAACCCAGATGTCCTGTTCAAAGCAAAGCAGCAACATAATAAAAAAGTCCAACCACACCACAAGCATCACAAGGAAAAGAAAATAATTACATGAACGTCTTCAAGAGTGAAACATAAATATAAATGTTGTTTATGGTCAATATGAATGTGCCATCTGGACAGTTGAATTATGTTGATTCTTGCACTAGAGGTGTGATTCCTCTTGGAAAGCATGAGGAAACCAGAGAGTTTGAAAGATGTTGCAAACAAAGTTTGACTAGATCTCTTTTGACTATATTAATGCTGACTGTGAACAATAATCAGAGCAAAAACCTACAAAGGCAGGTCCTAAGCCTAAAGAGGAATCCTCTTATTTCTGCAGATTTTGGATCAGGGTTTAAAATACATTAGTCATACAGGTCTGTAAAAATGTAACCAATGAAAAAAAGTTAAATGTCTTTTGATAAGATTTTTTTCTCATACATTCCAAAAAGGTGTGTATTTCTTGATTCCAATTTTGTAACTAAAATAATGAAGTGAAAGGTAGTTTGAGGGAAAGAAAAAGCAAACATTTAAATTTTCAAGATAATTTAAAAAATAATTACTGCGTCTTACATAGGTTTCAAAGCAGACCACAGAACAGCAAATAAATGAAAAGCACGTACTTTTCCCCAAGAATGTTTTTTACTGTACATTTTGTAGCAAAAAAAAAAAAAAAGAAAATAAAGGAAAAAATATTCTGAGCACAGGGATGTCATTTTCTAAAACTCCAAGTAGGAAACGTGACAAATACAAGATCAAGTACACAGTCATGTCACAATATATTTCTGCACCTTTAAAAAAAATATACATAGAGTTTTTTCATGTGTTATTTTGTCTGTGCCTTGTACCCTTTCTCCACATGTCTTTTACAAAACCATAGTAACAATGTGCAATTTCAGAATGGTTCCCAGCAGCTGATCATTGGGAGCCAACTAAACAAATGAAAGGACAGTTGCAGTAGCCACGAGAATGCTGGAAATCACAGTAAAGTTGTCAAGAACAATGAAGTCAGCTGCATGGGCCATGTGCATTTCCACAACCACAGCAATGCTCCCCAAAACCAAATTTGAGAATCAGTTTACAAGCCCTAAAGAGCTCCTGTTCTTGGTTAGCAAGTACGTTAATGAGGGTGAGAGACAGAGGGGTAGGAGTACATGGGGACTGGGGAAGGTCTGTCTGTAATGCAGGGGTCACATGGGCAACCCCCTACTGTGAGACACTTAAATTTAATTCAGGTTCCATGGCTATTTTGGAAGATACCCAATCCCCTGAAATACACAAAACCTTATATTTCCTGTGATGCTACTGATACAGTCAGGCCATCTCATGGCAACTGTACAGACAAAGAGCTTTTGTCACAATAGGGTGAAAGTTTGTGTTTTCTTTGCCAGTTGAATGGAGTGACAGTGTGACCTTTGCCAGAAGCCATTGGTATTCATAATGTGGAGAGTTCATGGGAGCTACTTTTGTTTTCCTTTTCTTTATCCTTTAAGAGCAAATCTTGATTACTGTTTTTCCCATCTTTGATAGCAACACCCCTACAGATACCAATAAGTGCTGCAATCTGCCTTGGCCATTGGCAAGCAGAGACTATGAAGAAGATGGAAGAAAGAGGATGATTTTTTAAAAATTTATTAGCCCCTAGATTTAATTTTTCCTAGGACATGAAGGGGTTGTATTGGAGGTGGTTTATACAATACATCAGAAATTTGAGCTTTTTACATATCCTCCTTTTCATCTGGGGATTTGATGTGACTGAAAACAAAACCAAAAAATGCAGGGAAACATACTTTCTGCTGTGGGGAAAAAACAACTCAAAAGCAGTAACAAGGCGAAACAGAACAGAAATCATCTAATCCCATCCAAAAGCCCACTCAACAACATGTATTTTCCCAGATGTCACAGTTAACACCATGAGATTATGCTGAACAATTTGCTCTGATCTGTCCCTGTGGATGCCCTGCCTGCACTTTCGAGAAAGTCATTTGCAATGACAACCAGATTTATCCTAGCACCAATCTTATATCCACAGAAGGGTATCTCTGTGTTTCTGTGGTTAAAAGAAAAGAAAGAGGTGCCCTTAAAAAAAAAAAAAAAAGAAGAAAAGAATAGAAAGAAGCCCTGTAAAATTAAATTTGTGCTGTTTAAACCCCTTCTCATCCTCCTTGTTTAATTCTGTGTGACGGTTCACCGAGAGTCTGAGTAACTTCTGGAAAACAATGCTAAATACAACTAGTAAATTCCTTGAAACATTCACGCATGGTTTAGTTGGGGTCAGACAAGAATGGTGCCATACGTGCCTATTCACATTTCATTACCTTCTTTCTCTTTTACTGTCCCTGTTACTTATTTATCTATCTTTTTGGCCAGTACAACTGAAAACATTTCCTCCCTTCTCTTTCCAAATGCATGGCTTTGCAGCAAACCACGCTTTATAACACATGAGGGGAGAAGAGAAGGGGAAGAGACACTGATATTTACACTGTGCTTTCCATTACCCACTCTGAGCTCCCGAAAGTCCCTTTCGCCCCTGTTAGGTCATTGTCATCATACTGCAAAAGCATGCCATTCACCGAGAGGCTCCTCTTTGTCCAAATGTTTGTTATCTTTTTTGGGTAGGTGCAACACTGAGATGTGGCAAAGTCCCCCATGTCAAAAGAATGGCTACGTTTAGTTTTGCCCTCCAGAGGCAACATGAGGAGGCTGCGAAATTTGGACTCCGGCTGGCCCAGCAGTGGCTCTTTGTCCGAGTGGCGGGCCACTGTGGAAGTTCTGGAGTCTGTCATCTCCTCCTTTTTCTGACATTTCAGTTCCAGGGAGGCGAAAGCTCCCATTAGCCGGTCAATATTGTGTTTTGACCTCGAAGGAGGCCTCCACTTACTGGACAATGTGCCCTGTTCACTTTGGAGGCTATAGTCATCACAGTCGCGGCTATTTGCAGAGCTGGAGGAAGAGGAGATGCTGCTCCGTGCAGACTGACAGTTAAACTCCATAAGTTCATTTCTGACCACCACTTTGGGATTGACCTGGGGCAAGACTCCGTTCTGAACTGGTTGTGCTCCATTTGTCTGTGAGTAGACATTGCTGACGTTAGACATCTTCCCCTGGGAATTGTTGCAGACCTTATAGCGGACCATGAGTATTACAATGAACACCAACAAAGTTGCCACAATGATGCCTCCAATGATCAGAATCATGGTCCCACCCAGGAACTGGCTGTGCATTGACTGGCACTGAGGGTAGTCCTCTTTGGTGAAGAACTGGGCGCATCCCACAATATTGGTGGCAGTAAGGGTCGTGGCCGTGTCATCCCACATTGCCAGGACACAGAGGTCATAGCCTGTTCCAGAAACAAGGTTGTTTACAACAAAGGCTTTGTTTGTAGCTGGAATCATCCTTTAAAAAAAAAAAAAAGAAAAAGAGAGAAAAAAATTGGTTACTCTTCACACTAAAGGAAAAGAGAGAACAGACGTAAGAACAATATAGTGTTTACTGTGCTGGGTACTGGTAGAGAGGAGTCAGAGCCATAAAGTTCAAACAAACATTCAAACTTCCCAGCTCCTGTGGGTCCCACATCCAGTGATGCACAAGTTTTGAGGGCCATCTTCCAAATGTGCAATAAAAGGAATCAGAAAAAGCAGACCAAACTAGTCTGGGTTTTTATTTTCTCCTCGGTTGCAACTGTCCTAATCTTAAATACATTAAAATCTGAGCAAATAACTCAGAATAAAAATACGTGCCTACTAAGAGCAATTCTTTCTGAGTGTGCAGATCACCCTTGCACTTGCTGAGTCTCATGCTGGCAGTTGCCACATCACTTCACGGGTGCCTGAATATTTACTGTGTAACATCAGCAGGTTGCTTACAGTGTGAAGAGAAGGGGCTACATTTAGTTTTCGCATTCCCTGAGAAGGCAAGGCAGGCAGCCACTTCTCACTCCACTCTCCCATCAACTTTCCCCATCCTCCACCTCCCCACTGTGGAAAATATCTCCTACAAATGCAGCTATTATCTTCTTTGCCAGAAATTTCTCCCTGCAACTACCTTCCTCTGTGCAAGTGAAAAAGAAATACTTGCATTGGCAGTATGGACTGTGGATGTGCGAGGAGAGCATTCAAAATTAGCAGATGGGAATGAACATGGTCTATCCCCACTTCAAACTGGTAAAAATTGCAGCACATTAGTGGAATACAGTGGAGAATCCTAGATTTGGTGCCCGGTGGGTAGCCAAGAATAAACCCAAAGAGATAGCCCATGCATGTTTCTCTTTACTTCCCCATAAAAGGCTTGAGTGAGAGAAAAAAGCTGAAATTAAAACCAGCCCATTCTAACTAAGAGCTGCAGATCTTTAGCACCAGCAAAACGGGAGCCCTACAGGTACCTACACCACATAGGGAGCTGGTGTGGCTCTTATCAGGATGGCAAGGCCCGGCCAGAGGAAAAAGACACACTCCTTGTGGGAAAGCCAGTCTTTCTTAGCCTCAAATCACAGCTAGCATAAATTGCAGCGTTGCAGAGGCCCTTCTGTTCAGCGGGAGGGAAGAGCCTGCACAGAGAAGCAGCAACATCAAGGCACTGCAAAGATGAGCTTCTGATCATCTTTGCATTTATGCATTCATGCCACTGACACAATCCTTCAGTCTGGCTACAGGCAAGGATGTGGTGTCTTTTTTAAAAGCAAACAAACACACAAAATATTCTGTAAGGAAAAGAAATATTTCTGAGAGACACATGGAATATAAAAATTACCTAGCAGGTTTACTCAATGTTAAATTTGAGATTCTTGGCCCATTTATCATCCTAATGGAGATGTTCTACACAGACGTAGTTGAGTTACTCAGAATGAGCCAAGAAGTCATAAAGCAGCTATCCTGGAAAACTCCAGATGCAGTTGCTAAGATGGTTTCTAATAGTTAAAATGGTTGGTCTCAAGTTATTTCTAATTGTTCTCCTCTCCCTGGGGAGGACTCTGAGAACAACACATCACTGGGCACAGCAGCTGGGGAAATACCTGCACTCTGTTGAACTGTTCAAAGAATTTCACATGCACACACCAAGGATGATGTATGGAATAACAGAATACTATTGATCTTCAAAAGTATGATCTTCAAACTCTTGAACAGTTTTGCCGATTGCTTCATATCTCCTTCTGTATCACCTGGCGCTATATTCCACTTTCCACCATCACACCCGGTCATCTGCTTAAAAAATTCTGCAGCACGTAAGTCCTTCACAAGTTATTTCACTGTGAAACCTCATTACAAACACGTAGCACTGCTAGCAGAAATAAAAGTCAGCCCTATAAACTAGATCTTTGACTCGGGTCATAACTCTCAGAAAGCAGAGCTATAGCACCATCTGTTAGAGTGGTTCCTTTTGCTTTGCACTGATGAAACAGAGACCTCTATATTCTGTCCAAGTGAACAGCAAACAACTGGGTTTACACAGTATACAGCTTTGTACATATCTTACGCATATAGAAACAGTCTTTCAGCCTAACACAGTATGCCAATTTATGTACAGTGACCACGGATAACTTCAATCATTTACAACTTGTTTTCTTCAAATATGATTACGCATATGCTTCCAAGGAAACGTAACCGCCTGGAATATTTCAAGGACTGGCAGGCAGTCACAGCGGCACAAAATGTACAGCCATTTCATTTTTAAATGTTCAACAGTGAGGCCACAACCAATCCTAAAGCTTGGCCAGGTTAACTGTACTGAAACTTCACGTAAAAGCTCATCTTAGCCTTTAAAAGAAACTGAGCCGTTTCTAAACTCAATCGGTCCTGGAAGCTACAGCTGTGATAATAGTGGGACTAATAATAGCTTTATAAAAGATCACAGTTGCAATCCCAATTATGGAAAAAGCAATCAACTCTCCATATATATCTAAAATGAAGAATTCTGGATGATGCCGTAAATAAGCTTCAAATGTTCTTGTAAAATATTCAAATTAATGTTATTGTAAAAGAACAGCTGAGCATAGGAATAAGCACCAAGTTCAAAAGTAATTAATCTCAGACTCAGTTTTCTAGGTTGCAGGGAGGATGATCTTGTTTTCATGAAGCTGCCAAATTGTAAGAGTATTTTGGCATTCCTCCACGCTTTAGCTCACCCTCCCCAAACATACTGCCAGTCAGCTATGATGGATGACATCTCTTAACGTTCCCCACACCTAAAATCGATACAGACACATTTTCACTCTGGAATATTGATGACTCTTTGATTGTCCCCAACACAAGTAGCTGCAAGATGCCACTTCAATCTTTGCTTTGCTGCCTAACAGGGGGAGTCTCTTCATAGTTGCTCTGTATGTCTAACACCATTAATCATGGACCACCATGCACTGCCATTGCGACTCAATAGCTAGACCACCACAAAACAAAAAGACTATCGAAACTGTGTCTAGGCAGAGATCCTGCAAGGCTTTTTTCAGTCATCAGCTAAACACAGAAAGTTGATTTCAGGTAGCAAGAATCTATAGCTTTCATTGGAGATCAAAACCAGCTTTTGAAAGTTGTTAGCTTTTGAAACTCAGAAGATCCTAGTGCTCACTTGTTACCCCTCAGATAGCAAACATACTTAATTGCAGCAGTATCTTGAGGCAAGAGCCTGATATTTTCCATCTGCTTTTCGGGGCAGTGTGGTCTTGCAGAGATGCTTCTTATCACAGAAGAGGAATAGAGATCTAAATTTCATACCTTTCTTTAAGAAAAAATAAGAGTTGACTAACTGCAAGAGATCAACCAGCAAAACGGCTGCTTATTTTTAAACTAATGATAGGTTATGACAGGTTTTAATGTGTACAATTAAAAGAGCCTGGAAACACTGAGGACTGGGAAAGCAAACAAATACTCAAATATATTAACAGTGTAATTGTAAATGTAGTCCTAGCTAGGACAAGAGATTTGAAAATCTCCTCATGGAAATTTCACTGTCCAGACACATAAGACACAGCAATTTCTGTCTTTCTCGTCTGCTTTATTTTCCTTGGGGTAGGAGGAGCAGGCAAATCTCCTCCACAGTGGTGACAGGATTTTGTCTCATGATTCTTAAGCTAGTTTCTGAATCCTATCTGAAGATGAAAATACCCAAAGGAAAACTACTCATATAAGAACATGGTTTCTGACCTCTCTGTATATCCTGCCTCTAAGGGATGAGATGATAATAGGGGTCTTACAACTGACCTTCTTAATTTACAGAAAAGGCCTTTTCTCTCACCCTTTGGCACAATACCATCACTTATTGGAAGGGAAGGAGACCATTGGCAAGGATTGGGGCATGGCATAAGTGTCTGAAATAAAACAGTAATAAGCAGATACTCCCGTGAGAGTTTATGTGTGATGAAGAGCTATGAAGCTGAGATGAAAGTTTTCAGGGCTTTTGCAAAAAAATACATTCCCTTCAATCCATGAAGATTTACATCTCATTTTGTAAAATTACCAAAATGAGACCATGAAGCCTTTTTTAAAAAAATGGAAGGATCCTTCTTTGAAGTCAACCTTATTTTCTACCATCACCACTAAAAAGTCCTCGTTGTGTCCTTGTAGACACAACATACAGAAAGCAAACGATTTTGTAATTACTTATTTCAGTGTGTGCCGATATTAAGAAAATTAGAAAATAAATTACTTAGAAATGCAGGAGAAAAAGGTTTTCTGCAGACTTCACTCATAATCCCAGATGCAAGTGATCACTGAAGCTTGCAGGGAGTGAATTGTGCTGAGAATTTAGGAGACCTGAGTTTTATTCTCTACTTTATCGGTTACACTGATATCAGGCTCTACTTTATCAGTAACTCTCAGTTCCTGAGAAATCATTTTGCTGTACTGTAAGTCTCCTCATTTATAAAATGGGGATAATGCCAGCAATCTCCTTTGAAAAGAGGCCTGTGGTGTATGGAAGGAAATTAGTAGATATTATGATTACACTGTAATATACAAATGGCTTCTTTTCTTCTTTGTAGCACTGGGGATTAGCAGGAGTGAACTGCTGGTTAATACTGTGGTTATGCAAAACAGACAAATTAGAGAAAAGACAGATTAGGCTAATTGGCTGGGCAATTCTGTTCCTTTTCTCCATTGCAAGAGAGGTATGATACCATCTACTTTTAGCCTGAAACTGCTTTATTCACAGAATTTGCAGGGAGCTGTTAAGGCAATTCCTTTGGGAAGGCACTTGCAACTCCCAGGACTCAGTTTTATACTGACCTGCTAGACTATGTTGCTTTTCTCATGGTCCATTTTTTATATTATCCAGGGCTATATACTATCTATATTGCAGTATGATTTCTCCTTTTGAAGTGAATGCTAGGAGTTTGAAATGGAAAGTCATGCTAATTTATTAAATGCATGTATCTGAGAAAAAGTACTAAAAAAGCCCAATTACTTGGGTGTGAATCTTCTGGGCCTAAACTGCTCAACCCAAACTCTTCCTGTAAGATTCTATGTCTACATGATGTGTCCCTGAGGAAAAAACCTCACCATAAGCCGTCCATGTCTTCTGGCAGGTTCTCTTTTCTTCCAGAGTAACTTCAGAAAGCTGTATACCAAAAATAGCCCTTGGAATATTAACGCCTGAACCATGCTGGAAAAAGCATGGAAAGAACTGCACCAAGCTATTAGCAATATAGACAAGAGAGTTCTGATGCATGGGAATGTTCCTAGGCACTCGTTAATTTAGCAGCACAACTGTAGCCTATACACTAATTATGAAGCAACTGTTAAACAGTAGTGCTAAATGTTGTCACTATGCACTATAGCTTGTAATGAAGAGGGGAAAAGAAAGAGGAAGAAGGATGCCAGGGTCAAATAGCTAGTGTCCTGTAAAATCATATTCCAGTTACTTACCACCTAAACTTTCCTGCTTAGTAATGCCTTAGTGTGAAAGTATCGATCTCACTGCACATTCCTAGTCTTACACTTCCCCTTACACAAAGGTGCATTCACATAATTGCCTTGGTTACCCTCAGAACTAGAAATTGATCCAGAAAAGGTTAACACTGGAATCTGACCATTTTTCATTTTTCAGTGGAAATCTCAAGCCAAAAATGTTCATTTATTTCATCAATAAGTTTGTCCTCTATTTTAAAATCTCTGTGTTTTTTCCCTTTTTGTTCCAGTTTCAAAAGTAATTCTGAAAAAAAAAGATGTGGATTCCTACTTTTCAGGCAGAATGTCCACCTTCAGTCCCAGTGGGATTAATGTAATATGGTAGCCAAAGTGGAGAGGGAAAGTAGCAATAGTGATATACTGGAGAAAGACTGGCTAAAGAGCCAGTAATCAGAGGATGAAGTTCATTGCCTGAAGAAAGACCACATCAAGTATCCTTTAAAGCCCGGGGGATTTAGCTCAGTAGCACACCGATCTTGCTTCTTACTGGGCCAAGACAGTAATAAGGTGTTATTTCATTGACTACAAGTAAGGAAAGAAGGAGGAAGAGAAGGTTGAAGTGAGAGACAATGCAAGAAGAAAAGAGGATAATGAGCATTGGTGGCTCTGGCAGTGTCAGAGCAGCAAAAAATGATAGAAAGACAAACAGGTTCAAAGCAGCCATTGGCAGGGCGCTATCAGGCTACCATCAAAATGATGGAAGAAGTCCAGGTGGCCACTGAGTGGGGACCAAGATCACAAAAACAGCTCAATAGATGATTGGGTGCAATCAAACATAGATTAAGATCTTTCAGCAAAAACAAGACAATTACAAAGATAGTGAAGTGAATCAAGGCAGTGGAAAGAGATCAGATGGTGGACAGATATTAAGAAGGCTGGAGAAAAGGGCAAAAAAAGATCAGAGGAAGACTAGAAGGATCTAAATTGCAGTGAAAATGTCACACATGATGTATTGCCTGGGAGCAAGAACAAGTAATTGACAAATTTGGACTGCGCAGTTGACATTCTTCTTTGCTGTCAACTTCTGCAATTTTCTTGAAAGTTTCATGGAGTATATTGTTGTCATTTTTTGCTGTGGTTTTATCCCAGAAAGCCCCAGATTCTGCAGTCATGGAATGAAAGTAGAATCTAAAACGTCATTAAAAGTTAAGTAAGCTAACAATGAGATGAATTTCTGACCCTTCAATTTTCGAAAGAAGCTCTTGAATATGTATCTTCAAATCATCCTAAAGCCTCAAGAATCAAAGTACAAAGTACCAAGTATATTACTATGTGGGATATCACAGCCTTTTGATGCCTGATTCAAGATTTTTTAATCTAAGAATCTGAGAAAGACAGAGCCATACTGTGACCGGCATCTAGGAAAAATGACAGTTGTATTTCTGGTGTCCAGGGGAAAAAAATAGTTGTTAGTATTAGCAATTGTAATTCCTCTGTCAGTCATGTCAACATAAGGATATGTCAGATAATACCAGGAGGTGGCCAGACTTGTTCAGTAAACACTAACTCAGCCCAACATGAATGATTTCCTGCATTTTTTATTTTATTAGGTTTTGGGGGTTTTATGACATACAATCATAATTTTGCCTTCAGATGGAACATTTATTATTAAACACAAATCCCTTCCTGCTTTTCTGAATCTTGTCTCCTCATCACTTGTGCATCCAGCTGCCCTTCAGAGAATCTGTCTTGTCAAATGTAACACACAGTACATATCATTTCATTATTATTTCCTAATTTGCTTATGCTTTTTTCTGCTCATGTGGAAAAGTGGGGTGGGAGGTGGGGAAGAGAAAACAGAGCCAAAAGCAATTGATATGTCTGTCACAAGATGTGAACCAGGGAGATACTGATAATGAATGTATCCCCTCTGCTACAGGGGAAAGGAAGGAAAAACCCAAGCAAACATTAAACTATTAGCTCAGAGAATATAAATTTCTGGTGATATCTGATAGGCTGCTGAACAGTGTACCCTGGGGATGCACTGAAGTCATTCAGCAGGTGACAGAACAAGCATAGGCTTCTAGGGGACATTACTGCAGAAGGCTGAGAAAGAGGAACCGTGGTAGACAGCACAAGGTATTCTGTTCCCCTCCATCAGCCATTGCTCTAAAAGGAAATGCTCGTCTCTGTATTATTCCCAACCAGATTCTTGCAAACAATAGGGAGTCACAGGCAGGCAGAAGTGATGAGGCACTTCTGGATGAATGAAGACCTCCAGAACCATCCCATCATTCCTTGAATCAATGAAGGTGCTCAGTTCAGCTATCCAGCTGCAAGCTACTGCACTGGGACAACCTTGTTTTGGTTGACGGTGGTATGAAAACACAAAATTAGACTTCCAAGCTCCCTGATCTATGCTATAATTTCCCTCATGTGGGCACAACAGCAGCACACATTTAGTGCCCCGATCATTACATTTGATCTTTAAAAGGAATGCAGACATACCCTAGGAACATTTGACAGCACAAGAGATAAATCCAGTCACACCCAAGCTATTCAGCTACACATGGAACGCCTTTCAACTCAAAATATCCAAGATACTAACTGCCTCAGAAAAAAAGCCCTCACACTAGTTCAAATCCAACTAAAACATATTTAAATTCATCAGCAGAATAATTGAAAGCCCACACAATATTTCTGTTAGTAAATGTGAAGCTGAGTGTTTATGGAAACAATGCATAACCATACTAATAAATTCACTCTGTATCATGTTAATGTAGAGTTAGAAAGCTATCATAATTTATAGAAATGTTTCAGAAAGCCAGGTAGTAAATTTGAGATTAATCAAAAAATATCTAGAAGTCAGTAAATTATTCCATTGATAGTCACAACAACACATTACAACTACCCATTTTCTAAAAATGGGAAGAGACAAACGTTATCCATGGCAGGTGTGTTGTCATCAAGCAGAGTGTGGGACCTGAGACACTTTTCCTAGGTTTTTATAGATAAATGGTCCATCCACTTGGCTGAACTGTCATGCTTATTGTCTCTTACTCAAGTAATTTTGAAATTTTTATGCAGAGTTGACAGCTACACTAGAAAAGGTCATCCTACCACCCATACCAACAGAGGTTCCCAGAAAAGAAGCAACATTAGAAGTAATTAGTAAGTAAAAGGGATTCTGCTTTTTTTCCTGGCAGAACACAGCTGTGAAGTTCAGCTATATGCTGTCTTTCCCTGAGTGTTACAAGTGGAGCTTTCCACTTATTTCCAGGCAGTGAAATCTGTGCAAATTATAACAATAGGATCAAAGAGAGCTGGCTGGCATCCTGTAGTGGTTGACACCTGCCCATCCCCTTCTTCTGTGAGAGTTCATGTGAACTGAAGTGAAGAGGAAGATCTTTGGTGACTTAGAAGCAATTTCATTCATGCTTACTATGCATGGTTATTATGCTAGGTTGCAACTCATATGTCCTGCAGAAACTCTGCATCCTGTCACAAAGGCTAATTTTATCTTCGGAAGGCTGTGCTGGAATGACAAAACCTCCAGGCATTGCTTGAAGTTATGTTTGGCTGTGTTTTGTCATTGACTGGTCAAAGCAAACTCCAGCATACTGTTTCAGGCTTTTCTGTTACAAAACCTTTGTGCACTGGTGGGAGAAATATAGTGCCAGCTAATAGCTGACAGGACTATTCTAACTATCCCAAACAAAAGAAAGAGTCATTGCATGAATTAGAGGTCTCACTGCCCATAGAAACTGTATACACTGATATATCCATTTTCATGAAAAAATTTTTCAACATCAGTTTAAGACACAATTTATGTGTTATTAAAAAGTTTAATCATATATCATGTAAATGTTCCCCACCTCAGTGATTGAAGTTGTTGTGGATAATCTCAAGAGATCAGGGATGGTTATCTACCAGTATTTCGAGCATGTTTCTTATTGTGAAGTTGAAAGAATGAGTTTAATTCCCAGTAGAGAGGGAGTATGGCATTTACCATTTCCAAAAATGAGCTAAAGAAATATTAACTCACCAAAGATATAGCCAGAGTATACCTATGTCCAAAGAAGAACATAGCCATGATTTAGAAACATGAAAAGGTGTTTATTTTGAGATATTTTTACCATCACAGGAAGGTTGAAAAGCAAACAGGAAAACTGTAAGATTGAGGACCCAACCCTATAGCCTCTCAGCAAACATGGGATATATCTTTTACTTCTTTTACTACTTTTTTGCTTACTTCTTGTAAATTAAGAAAACTTACTGAAAAAAACCAATATGAGATAGTCTGAAAAATGAACTTCTAGTATCAACCATCAAGCTTTTAGTTTCTGGGTTAGAAGAGGGAGAAACTCTTTTGCAATAAAAACCTCCGTGAAGCATGCATTACAATGCACAAGGTAAAGAGAACTAAGATGATTCAGGGTGACTTTTGCAATAACATTGGGGAAAAATAGTTTTTTCAATTGCAGAATGAGAACATGGGGTGCAAAAATCACTAATGGTGAAAAGCGTTGTCTCCTAGGGAGGCTGGGGTGGAAGTAGGGGGAAAAAAAAAAGCAGCATAGATATGTAATAAAGGCATTTCCTAAAGCAGTGGTTTGACATTTTACCACTTTCTGGGCATTGCATATAAAGCAAAGGAAAAGGAAGGCTAGAACTAGATTGGCCAGAAAGACATGGAGACGTTGAATTTCGGAATGCTCTACAAAAGGCCAGAACAGTTACATCCTTTCAGTTTGTGATACCAAAATTAGATAAAAGCATTTCTCAGCAGCCAGAGACACTCTGCTTCTTTCAAAGCTGAGCCTGGACCGAAACCATACTGTGTGAAGAGTGACAAATACATTACTGAAAAGGAAGGTAAAATCCATCCAGTAAAAAAAACAATTTTTAATTACAATGACCACAGGAGGAAGAAAAGGAGAAATCAATGATAGATTCCAATGGTAGCATAATATTATCACTTAGAAGTATGTTTCTCTGCTAAAGGATCTTAGGCAACTGTCACAGATTTCTAGTACATGACCAAAGTGTACTAAAAAGTCGTCAACTAGCTCCTTACATGTTACAAATGAGACCCAGAATACTGAAGGAAATTGAGTCACCTGAAAAGCTAATGGCATAACCCAAAAACCAAATGTAAGAATTCTAGAATTCCAGGCTATGCATTGCAATAGTGAATATATTGCAAAGAGGAGAGCATGAGCAGTATTTATTGGAATTTCTTCTAGGTACTAGCCATATACTTTGCAAATACATATTTGGTACTTCTTATGTTACTTCTTACTCACAGAAAGTAAACAGAAGGTTTGGAAGTACTTGGAATTGAATTAAATCCTAATTTTAAGCAAGATTAACTATTAAATGAGTTTACAAACATATGCAGTTCAAATTTGGTGGCTCCCTTTTATTTCAGAGAACAACAACTGATTTGTTTAGGTTCCATGGTGTAACATTAAGAAGAGATTAGAATGTCTTCTCATGTTTCAACTTTTGCCATTGATTAAAGTTTTACCTGACTTCTAGATTTACCCACTTATAGCTTAAGTTAATGCAGTTTTGATGAATATGGTTTTAGGGTTATATATACTCAGGCAATAAGCAGCTGATCAGCAGGTTAATAAGCTTTTACATGAAAACCAGCTACAACATATGCTAGGTATGCCATCAGTCTGTTGATACAGCTACGACCAGATCTGCTAGATTTATTACTTCTTTACCATGCTTAATTATTAGTCATCATACCTGAAGTTGTTTGCAGTCATGGATATTTCATTATCCACCAGTGGAACAAAAGCTTCTACAAGTTATAGGCATCCATATAAGGTCATTACAGGTAACAGAAAATAGCTTGTGAATAATTTCATTGAAAAAGTCTATAAATACTGTGCAATCATATGTCTAAGAGCACCCTATATTGTTGAAAGTGAAATGAACAAATGGATTTTTCTTTATCTTTGCTCAAAAAATTTTCAAAGCAGTGAATAATGAAGGAAGAGATGGGCAGATTGCTCTGCTCTGCAGTTTCAAGTGTAAAGCCTGCAAAACTCTCTCTTCTTCACTCTGTAAAATCTTCTTTGAGCTTTCCTGCTGTAACTCCAGATAGCATAAGTAAGTAGGACATGCAAAAATGACCGTGAGAGCTGAAAAACGAGAGCAGGGAAATCAGATACACAATGATACTAAACCTACAATTTTTGCCTGCTTGGAGAAGACAGAATAATTTGTCACTTCTACTATCAGGGCAATGCTGTCCTCATCCTGTCAAAATGGGCAGTAGTAGAAGTTTGTTAAATGTTTGTTAATATTTAGGGGCAAGAAAGATGAGCTGAACATTGATTCATAATATCAAGCAGCATCAAAACCTTGGTGTGACCCCTCCAAAAAGACTAAGAAGTAAAAAGCCAGACTCAAACATTCCTAGAAAGGAGGGTAAAATAAATACTCTAAAAAAACATTACATTTAAGGTTCCAGGCTTCTTGCAGAGTGCAATCAGCACTGCATTCTAAAGTATGTTGGTTCTGTGACTCTGTTTTCCCATACATATATTTATGATGAGCATTATCAATAAAAGCATTTGACTCAACATTTCTAACAGCCAATATAATCCTTCAGAGGAAGCATGTCCCTCCTTAACCTCTGTATGGGCTGGGAGAGTTCTTTATATCTGCAGTTAAGAAAGAACAAAATCTCAGTAAAGCATTTACCCTTCTTTTCTCAATAAATGATTACCCCAGAAGTATTGGAGTGCAGCTCAGGGTGTATGAGCAAGACAATAAAGCAGGTAAGTTAGTCCCTTACAAAGTCCTGCAAAGCTGTGGTCCACTAGCAGAACTGCTGATTTTGGCTTCTCTGCTGTGAGATGTGCTGGGAGGAGTCCTAAACACACCTCTGCACCACTTGATACACAGCTGCTGGGCTCCGAGCTCCCTTCCCTAAATGATGATTGAGTTCCCTTTCTAAGTCACACCAAGATGTCCACATGACATGTGGAATTTGGGTAGGCACTGCTATCAGTCTGTGGTAGGATTTCAACAAGGCACAGTATCTTTTTGCTTGAGAAAGACTGAGAGCAAGACTCAAGCATCTTGGCTGATGAGATATCCTTTCCTACTTTCTTGCTGGGGAAGTCAGCCAGCTTTGGAGAGAAGGGATTTTATATATATATATATACACACAAAAGTGTATTTTCCTTCCTTATTTCTCTGCCTCACCAAAATTACAGAAGGAGGGAGAGTCACTAGCAGAAGATATGAAGCTGCAAACCTTCTGAACAGCAACTCTGACTAAACAAGAGGGCAGGATGTGGCCTGTACCCACGTGTCTGTAAGAGGAATGCCCACTTTTCCCCTAAAAGATGTAGCAAAAGAAGAAAAATGGGAATGCTCTAACAAGCGCTGTCTTTTGTCCTTAAAGTCTGCTTGGGAGATGCCTTTGTTTCCACAGCCCCTGTGGACATCTTAAGCAGGACACACCCATTTCATTCTTATGCCTTTCCCAGCAGATTGTAAAGGTAAGAAAAATCCTGTATCCAAGCACCTCAAGGGCTTTTTATCCAGTTTAAGGTTCAGGATTTCTTTCAGAAGAGACATTTAGGGTGTAGTCCTTTCCTCGTCATGTGCACCTCTCTTTGTATATGTGTATTTGTACTATCCCACCATGTTCAGTGTGAATCTTTTTCCTAGATCTGACTTGGGAAATACTGGCCTTACTGTGACAGTAACACAAATCATTATTTGGTGATTGAAAAGCGGGATGAAGTAGAGATAGCTGTGGCACTGCAGAAAACTTCTATGAGCTGCTGCCTTTTACATAACTTGGATAAGTTACTATCTAACGTGTCTCGTAGGCAGATTAAAATTGACTTGTCTCAGCCAACAGAAACTAGAGACTGAGCCAAATGATTCCCCACAATACATGTGTTTCTCTCTATCACGTTAGCCTAACTATAAGCCACAAGTCAAAGATATTCTTGTCCTAAATTCATGTAGCCATGCACCTAATGAAGGTATAGCTGACTCAGAGTGATTAAATGTCAATGAAATACTGAAGAATGGTTAACTGGTTTTACCACCTCAGCAGTAGAAAAGAATTTATTCTGCCATGACTAAACTTCATAACTATGATTTGGAAAATTAGTTGCTTTATAATGACCACGCTGGCACCTTTTTGCTGTGCCAGAGAAAAGGTGAATAGACAGAAATGTTTTTGTAACAACCTGAGCAATTTCTCACTCCATAGTGTAAATACACGGCGGCCAACCACAGGTTTCACCTGTGTCTCGTTTCCTCATGTTCACTCTGGGTTTGTCTGCAGATACTGGACTGTTTTTTCACTGAAGTGTCACAGAACATTCATAGACACATTTCTGAATCCACTACTCTGTGGATTTTTATTTTTTTTTTACCTTGCTCTGGAAAGAATCACTCCACCCTCCCTCCAGCACGAAGACAAATGTGATTGCTGCTCCTGAACATATGGTACAGCCTAAAAAAAGGGTTATCTTGTAGGAGTGTATCTGTATGGATCACTTATCACACATTCCCCAACAGAGGATTTAGGAGATAGCATCTTTTTTTTGTTCTCAAACTGCTCATGTTCAGCATTTTTCTGTCTACTGCTTTCCAACATTCCCATGACTCCTCGAGAGAGAAAAGCCCACTCCCATTACAACTGGCCTTTTATGTATTGCTCAGCAACCTTGGGCCTGCTCTACTGTCAGAGACTAGTTATGTAAGATACAAAAACAAATATGCAAAAGTTATCCTCCTTTCCGGGTTTATCACCCTAGATTTATGTAGATTTATTCCCCATAAGAATAAAATTCAGATTCTGGAGTATTCAGTGACATTATGCCCCAAGCTTTTGCCTCTGAAGAGAGCAACCTGTAATCATGTGAAAAGACAAATTTTCAAAGTTACAAATTCCTATGTTGCTCTCAGCTTGAGAAAGAAGATATTTTATACCAAAGCAATTTCCTCAGATTACAATGTTTGTCTCCTTCAAGGACCTATAAACCTTTTGAGAGGGACTCTTGTGATGAAAGCAAAGGGACAACCCTATGCAGGTGCAGTTGGATCCTCTGATATTTCTTGCATTGGCTAAAATAGTTTTAAGGCTTGGTAGAGTAATGGCTGCCACAATTGCCCCCACAAAAATTTACGAAGGCATGACAAAAGCAGACCTATCTGGCTGAAACACAAACCCCTTACCTAAGCAGAAATTGCAAGTTTGATGATGGCTGGTGTCAGGAGTGCACACTTTTAAGGATGGCAGGAAGAAAAATTTACCATGGATGCAGGATGACTCAGATAAAGGTGAATTGGAAGTATATTGGAGAGTATGGCCATAAAAGATGATACAGAAAGAATGCAAATGCATCAGCTGTTTTCATCTTGGTTTAAATCAGAGTTGAGTCATGAGGATGTGCGCAGTGGTCCTAGGGAGCCTTTTTGGTACTGGGACTGTTCACCCAGCCACCCGCACACTATACCTTAACTCTTCCTTCAGTCAGTATTAGCAGAAGTGTTTCAAGGCTGTCCTTTTGCTCGCTAAAGCTGGCCAAACCTGTGCCACTAGACTGAGTGCGATTGTTTCTAAAGAGAAACCTGATACTGCAGTCTCTCAGCTGCAGCCCTGCTGGCATTGCAGTAGTTGAGACCTTGACACCTTGACACAGGCATACCAATAACTCCAACAGAAGCAGCAAAGAGGAAGACACTGATGAATGACTCCTGTGACCACTAACAATCCCAGACAATACACCCAAAAAGACAGATCTAGAACAAATCTCTTCCACAAAGACTATCAGCACAGAAGGCAGGCGGAAAGGTAGAGATTTGTGTTGGTAGTGCTCAAAAGATCCTTGGATGCAATTGTCCAAGGGACTGGCTAGTAAAGAGCATTTCCACAGTCAAATAAGAAAGTTTTTCCCTCTCAGTTGCAGCCCAGCACAAAGTATCATTATACATCTTTCTCAGTTTACTCACAAGTACAAATGTTTCTTGCAAGCTGGAGCTTGCTGAGACAAAATCCATTTAAAAGATTCCAGAGTAATAGGACAGGAGACACTTAATAGATCGTAGCTTAATAGCTTACCCAGGGAATAAACAATGATGAAGAGAGACTTTGATCCTGTCATATGCTTTCTGCCCCTGTGGACATTGCTTAAGGTTTGGTAGGATCTTTCCTACCAGAATTCTAGACCAGGAGTCTCTGAAATGATAAATACTTCCTGTTTCCATCAGCCTTACTTTCAGAACAGTAAGGGGGGGCTGGTACTTAGAGGCAAGAACTGGCGGAAAGCTTGACAGCATTCTACCATGTCAGTTAAAGTCATGGGTGATTGGTGGTCTGTTATTGACCAAGATGACTGGCTTAATAGTCAATGGCTCCTCATAAAATGGTTGAGAGATAGACTTGAGAAAGCCCAGGTGTCCACAAACAATTTTCCCAAGGCCGTGATAAACATGGAAACAAGTATCCAGAGTTTGTTTATAGGAAAAGACTTGGACAACGGGTTGAAATTGAAGGGGATGCAAAGAAACCATGGATAAAGGAAGACTATAACTTTTTATATGCAAAAGGAAAAAGAAGGTAGTCCCAGGTATTTAAAGCCAGTTCTGGAATGACCAGAGATAGGTCATTTGTTTTGTATCCAGCCACTTCCACTTGAAATGTGCCTGTGGCTGTGAGGTACTCCTGGGTGTTATTATCACTATTAAAAGGAACCTAGAAAAAAACACCAAACATTTAGAAGCTTTTTCTGAAGGCCACAGGACCAGAAAGAACACAGAAGAACATAAACCCAGTGTCTTTTCAGCTTAGCATGTTAGTTACAGTTTCTACTGTACTATTCAGTTCTAAGATGCCTCTCCTAACACTTTGATCATCTGAAAGTCTTTGGGGAAGCCAGTACCATTCAGCCCAAGGGTTTTGTGCAGCAGACCTTTAACACTTTCATGGAAAGCCATTTTCAAAACTTTTGTTGTGCAGATGAAATAAAGATGAGCTTTATCCTTTACTTTTCTCCATTCAAGGTCAACAGCAGTTCTATGATCTACTGACAATGGCACGTGATGCCCATGGTGATTATCCCATTGCTGCCAATGATTAATAGCTGCATCTCCCTTTCCTCAGGGCCATAACTCACTCAAAGCTTCAGCATTTGAGAATGATGGAACATCCCTGGGACAGATAAATGCATAAATCCTTCCAAGCCAACAAAAAATTGCCAGCTCTCTAGGAGTTTCTTCGTAAGTCAGGCTATAGTTTTCAGATTAATATGTGCATGTAACACAAGAGGGGGAAAATCAGATCAGCAAAAGGAGAAATCAGAGAAGTAATTTAAGGCTGGTTATTGTCATTTTCTATACTCTGTTCATTGTTGTTCACTTTGCAGGGACAAAATGTCAGACAGGCAGACATCACTTATTGTCCACAGTATCTGCATCTGCGATAGTAACTGCATTTGCAGTTATGCTGGGAAGTGCATTCTGAAGCACACAATTTATCCCAAAAGCTGCTGTATAATAACATCACGAACCAGCCTTCAAAAGGACTGTCTGTGGGAGTAGAGTATCAGTCACGTCATTCAGTGATGTATCTGCTGGATTTAGTCAGTGAAAGTTTTTATTTCTGATAACTCTCTAGAACAAATTACTCTATCAGAGAGAGCTGGGTTATGTTTAGACTAGCACATCATCTACAAATGGCTCAGGCATTAAAAGCTCCACCTTCCTAGCTGGCCAGAGCTCAAAATCTACCACTACGGACAGATAGAGTCTTACCCCATCTTGGCAACATGAGAGACCAGCCCTGCTGCCTGAGCTGTGGTGAGTCCAGCTCACAGGTCCACCTGAGGGGTGAGCCCTAGGGAAAGGGAGAGCTGCTGTCACCCGGCTCTGACTGCACGCCGGAGCTGGAAAGAGGAGGAAGGGCAACCCTCCTTGAGCTGCCTCTGCAATCACTAAACTAAATTAGTCTAAACTAAATGCCGGGGCTAGGTGGTACGGAAACCCCTCCTGGGGAGCCAGGCAGTCTGTTTGTGTAGGTTGTCAGCTACACTCAACTTGTTCATAAACAAAACAGAAGGCATGTAAGATTGCTAAAATGCTAACTGTAGGAACTCTCAGCTACACACCATAAACTTCTGCTTTGAAGTTTAACAGATCCTTTCTGGACTTATAACTGAAAAGTCTTCCGTAGTTCTCAGAAGCTGTGGTTTATTTTAAAATAAAATAAAATAAAATGAAGTAGTTTTATTTGCATTACTTATTTTTAATAACTGTGTTCACAGATTCAAGAAAAAAAATTAGCCTTTTCAGCTATCCCTGTTCAAAAGCAGAACTCAGGAAGCTCTTTTTTACTTCTTGCTTTTCAATGAAAACTTTTAAAATTTTAATGGAATAGAATATTATTTCCTACATATTTTTGTTACATGGTGTATAATTTCAGTTTTCATTTTTGGGGAAAAGGATATACAATTTTCTGAGTTGTTCTACCTATAGATATTTAGAATTTGCAATAGCCTAATTAAGAAAAGCTTGAATGTTTCTTTGAATAGTCAGTCTCTGTAAAGTTTTGGTGCTTATCCAAATCTGACTGAACAGCAGTGAAATTTCCATAGCTTCTGAGGATGCAAAATAGGACTGGAACCCACAGAAAAGGCTGTTATGCTTCCATTCCTGGCCTTCTTTACAGCAAAAGAAAGCACCTCATGTTACCTCTGAGCTGGAATAAAGAAAATACTGAATTTTTAGAGAACTGTGTATGTTAACCCATCCTTGGAAGAAATATTGCATTTCTTATCTCTGAGTCCTCATGGCAGGTTGCTCCCACTTTTGATTATCTCAAGTGTAGTTGCCGTTATATATATGACAGATATATGTATCAGGAATATTCTACGTTGACTGGCAAAATTGTGTCCTATGTATATAGTCACCTACCTGTGCTGAGTAAAATATTGGTTAGTATAAAAGGTAGCTCAAAATAGTGGGATGAGAAGAGAGAGCATAAGGATAAACAGCCAGTCAAATCATAAAACACAGTCCCAAATGATTTATCTAGCAGAAACATTCAAACAAAAAATCTCTGCACCAAAAAGTAAAAATCTATAGGTCTCATAATTACACTAGTTAACAAAAAGTCGCATGAAACCTCCAGCCTTATAATTCTGAATTGAAAATAAAGCTGAAGAAATCTCAGTCTGGTCATGGATTAAATAACAAGTGGAAAAAGAGGATCCAGTCCTGACAAGTGATCTGTTGAGAATTAGCTCTACTCAGCTCTTGATTTGTAGAAAAATCCGTAGGGGAACAAAATGAAAAGAAATAAGGATTTCACTAAGCAAAGTTATATGTAATTCATCGTTGGGAATGGAAGGGGCGAGGAAAGATAATTTTTTTCCCCCGAAATTGATCCCTCTGCCTTTATGTACCTTTTTATGTATTCACATGTCACCCTTTTCATATTGTTATCTTCCATCTTCATTCCTCTGCCTTTAGCTAAATGTTGCGCAGCTTTGCCTTTTTGAACTGTCATTAAAACAACATGTAAGAGACAGCACTGCAGATAAACAGCAAACCTGGTAAGTTGTGCTGTCACTGCAAGGAAAAAGACTAAACATCATGCACTCAAAATTGAGCAAAACATCTGAAAATGTAAGAGAGGCATATTGTTTCCCTGAAGTGCAAACTGTAGCGGGGAGGGTGCAGTTGGGATGGGACAATTGAGGTATCTATTGCTAGTGTCAGAGAGTCACTGAAAAATGTGATAGCTCCCAGGACATGAACTTCAGCCAGAGTTTTTTGGCTCCTGCAGCTGCGGCTGCATAAGGCAGAGCCATTCTGTTTCTGTCTGGCAGAGGGATTCATTACTCAGGTGAAACCATCCCCTCCCTCAGGGAGCTTGTGTAAAGTGCACGAGTATTCTGCATCAGTTGGATGTCTCTCGGAGTACATGTTCAAAGCTCTTACAGACACTAACATTAGATGCATCTAATAGAACCTTGGTATTCTGATGGCAAAGCTGGTTGGATTTAATTTCAGAAATGAAATTTTAGTGTTTCAACAGGGGTGTTTCAATAGGCTTTTAGTGTTAAAATAGGGTTTTCTGCTAGATCCAGTTGTTTCTTGTTTCTTGTCAGGAAAATTAAAATGAATGCTATAGCTGTGGGAAGCCACAATGCTCTTCTCCCTGGCTTCTGTTAAGGGTCCTCTGCTTCCAGCCGTTGCTCTGCTCCTCCACCACATCCTCTGCTCCTTTTCCACTTCCCCACAGGCAGCCAGCGCTTCTCCTTGTACACCCCAACCATCCCTTTGGCACTGCAAGAGCTGGAAGTAGGGAAAACATGAAAGGAAGGAAGACCTCTGTGGTGAGAGGAGAGAGCAAAGTGAATGTGATGAATTTGCTTCCAGGAGGAGAATAACTCCCCAAGGGGCATGATGTATGGTGGGGATGGGGCTGTCACTCCCAAAGCTGTAATATCCACAAAGAAACTGATAGCAACATTTCCACGTTCCCAAATGAAATACTTTTAGAGTTTTCTTTCCATAAGCAAACAAAGCAACTGTTATGGGGAATTTTCAGCGTAATTCTTGACAGAAACAGA
This sequence comes from Tringa tobata, assembly GCA_033628505.1. Lineage (NCBI taxonomy): Eukaryota > Metazoa > Chordata > Aves > Charadriiformes > Scolopacidae > Tringa > Tringa tobata. Next base: position 2,101,518 of record JAHREE010000287.1, read on the forward strand.
TGTTGCAATATTGGAATTTCCCATGGGACAGATATTCCAGGGTTTATTCCATTTTAAACAGGGCTAGAAAGTAAAACTGAGTTGATATATGGTTTGCTTCTTCATAGCCATTGCAGAGGCAGGTGGTTGGAGGGTGTGCTAGACAGATGTTGCACACTGCTACAATGACTGTGAGACCAACTAGTTTGGAACTTTTTTTTTTAATTAGTTTTTAAATCTAATCCTTGTTCAATGTAAGGACTAATCACTTACTTTGTGGTTCTGTCACACTATATCATAGATTAAGGTTTGCTTTGGGTAAACTGAGGTAAAAGCTTCAAAATTTCCCCAAGATAACATCTCCTGTTTGGGAACTAGTAAATGTGAACTGATTTGAAAAGCAGCCTGCAGCTCTTTCGAGTATATGTCTTCCTGTCACCAATAAGCTTAACCAGGGTTAAGCAGAAAAGAGGAAAAGAGCAGAAGCCAGAAAAACACTTACAGATCATGTCCGCAGGGACTTTCTCTTAAGTAGGAAGAAGGATTCTGCTGGTATGACTTTTTCTGGACTCCCTTTGCTACCCTAAAATCATGCAAAGTTTCTGGACTGAAATCATGTAAAGAGGGAAGGAAAACAGGTTTTAACCAAGTGCAGACATATACAGTTTGACTAACTGACAGACCTGAAGCTCAGCAAGCACATTAATCTAGTCTTAACTAGGGAGATATGGGAATCAGCAAACTGTTGGGAAGAGGGTCCTCACAACTAAGAAAGCTGGAAACTTCTCAGCACCATGCAGCTGTAAGGTCACAGCTTGGCCACCTTGAGCTAGAGTATGATCCTGACTAAGTTCACAATAAACACAAGTTCCCAAAAGGTTTGTCAAAGCCCTGGCCTTGCTGCTGTGACTAGCCACATCCAAGGGATGTCAAGAAAGAAAAAAGAAGAAATCATCTACAGCACAATCCCACATACACACAGTGAAAGCAGTGAGGCAGCAAAAAGTCTTACTAAGACTTTGCTCAATGCTGTCTTCAACAGTTGAACAACATCTAGTGACTCTAATTGGACAGCTATGAAATAGCAAAGAATGGAGTGTGATTGGCCACGGTTATATGGATTTGGATGGGAAGTCGTAGGACTTTGCTGGAGTTAGGCACCACTGAAAAATACACGTTACGATTCCACGTTACGGCAACATAAACCTTACCACTATGTGCGCTAATTAGGCCAAGAAGCAGCTCTCCCTGCCTGCTTCTCTGTGCTACTCCTTGTCTTCTTTGGGTTTTTCAAGAAAGACCAGACAGCTTAGATTCCATTCACCTGCAACCTACAGTTCAGCACCTCAGGAGCATCCAAATCTTTGTCTACAGTATACAGCTAGTAACATGAACAAGCTTTATATACTGACAAACTAAGCCTGCTAAGAAAAAGGGAATATTTTTTTTGTTTGCTTATCGGAATATGCAAAGGCCAAATTCAAAAAGCCTTATGCTTGCTAGGTAAAATGTGTCCTTTAAAGGTGTTAATATAAAGGTTAAAGTCACTTTTTCTGGAGTAAAGGTATATCATTATTATTATTTTCAACTCAGTTTTGCAGAAGTTTTATTTCAGTGTGGTGCTTCCAGGAGTATGCCACTTCTGCCCTCCAGAATGCTATTCCTTTCACTCCACTTGGATAATCAGCATATTCATAAGCCCCACTGAAAACAGTTATAAACACCTGTGCTACCACGCAATGAAAAACAAGGAAAATTCTAGGAGAAAACCTAAATAGAATCTGCTTAAGAACAGCTAAATGAAAGGATTTACTCTGAAAAACACTACAGCTCTGGCATAATTAGCTAATTAAACTACAGCCAATATAATTATCTACCGTGAGAGAGCCCGGATGGGCAAAGCAAAGAGAAAAGGTGAAACAAACAATATTATGTTTTAGTGGGAAAAAAACACCCAACAGCCAAAACCTCATATGCTTCCATTAGTCATAGTGTGTATAGCATAAGGTCTTGTCAACTCTTGATCCCACTCCAACCTGGTGTTGTACAAAGATGCAGCACTAAGACCTGAAGTGGGACCATTACAGTCCTTCATGCTTTTATTAACACTTGTCACAGGCATGAAACCTTCTCCCAGTGTTCATTTCATCCTTCCCCCTGCAAACAGTCCTTCACCTCACAAAAGGCATTAGTGTCCCCAGAGAAAGAAAACAGAGTTTAAACTACTAGTCATACACATAACTTTGATGTGGCTCATCTCCCTAAGCAAATCATACCAGTGCCAGGTGTCCATTAGAGATATTTCTGCACTGCTTTTTCAGCAGAGAGATCGCAGCTTTGCTAGTGCCACTGAGGGTGCAAGAAGTTTGTCTGACACTACCCAGAGAAGATGGGGCTGTCAATGCCCTCTGCTCAGCCAGCAGCCTGTGATAGCAGCCCTCTTAGGTGCTACGAGGCTCTGGATAGGAGGAGCCAACATCTGAATGTAACTCCTTTCATGATGGCCATTCCTCCTTCGGCTTGCTTAGAGATCAGGACACTATCACTTCATTGACTGAAATGGCAACCGGAGGAGACTGCAAGGATCAAGGGGTGGAGGAGAGAAGCAGGGATCCCCTTGGCTCCCTGCCCTGCTCAACTTACATGAATATCTCTCTCCCTTTTAGGGAGGAAAGCGAAGAGGCACAGAGAGATGGGCCGGTTTCAAGCCAGATGCCTTCATTCCTCCTCCTCTCTCCCATTGCCAAACCTTGGCAGAGCTACCAAATTCCTCCCCATGGCACTCTCAGGCTGTCAATATCTGCATACAGCAGAGAGAAGAGCAGGTACCAGGCTAGTAGTGCATCCTTGCCCCAGAGTAGTCACGCTGAAATTCTGCCTCTACATACTCAAATTAGCAAGACTTAAGTTCACTCGAACGTTGCTGTCCCAACTCTGCAGCAAAATGCATGGGGCTCAGCGATCACTGCTGTTTCTCATTCTGCAGCAGCCTTCTGCAGAAGAGGTGCAGGCATCCCCCACCCTCCCAGCACTGGCAGAAGGACTGATTCATCAAGCCTGGCTCTCTGAGGCAATCTGCCAGACGACAGAGCTGCTGGTGGGGTGCCTTGATGCTGTCAGCTGCCCATATGTCTATCGGGCAGCTACTGCCTGTGCAATCCCCATTCTGAGAAAAATTCAGAGCACGGTTTGGGATATCTACATAAGAACCAATTCCACAATCCAAGCCGATTAAATGAACAAATAGATAATTTGGAAAAAAAAAAAAAAGTTTTGGGTTGAGCAAACAGCTCTTTTACTTGTTTTCTTGTCAAAATAAAGTAAGTTATGAGGTAATAAATATACTACAAAATCTAAACCTAGGCAAATTCAAAGTGATGTAAGGGGAAGGGGAGGGAGGACAGATGGGCAAATTCAGCACAAATTCACACCTAGTGCTAGCTGTCTCAAACTGTTCATCTCTGCAAATAAACTAATCTGTAAACCAGAAGCAGCTGAACAGAAGGGGGTTACGGTACAGGCTTACTTTGTTGTCTGCAGGGATTTTTTGGCCACCCTAAAGCACAGTTGTAGCCCCTACTGGATAAGCTCTTTCCCATCAGAGAATGCCAGGCTCAGTACGTCTCTCTCTTGCTGGCCACCAATGCAGCCCTTTCTGTTACCATGGCACAGAGCTGATTTTGCTTCCACACTACAATGCCCTCTGCCAAACACTGAAGCCAATTCCTGTTTCCTTTCTAGGCAGCGTCACTTTGTGGGATTCTTGTCAAATACTCTGGGACCTAATATGATCATGCTGTGACTCTGAGACATCAGCAGGGCTGTGACCATCGGGCAGATCAGCCTGCTGGCTGGGCTGCTTTTTCTCTGCTATGAAAGTCAGAACATTTCATTTTAAACATAGACATTTCTCAGTGGCATTATAGTTTCAAGGTTTCTTTACACTGCAATACTAGCCTGTTATCCTGGGTTAGGACTAGATTACCTTTGTGCTTGGCCCTTTTACAAACTATTAAGGATTACAGGGTACATGTCTGTACTGCCCTTATATTAGATTGTAAAACAAGGCACGTCTTGGGGGAAAAGGGTAATATGACAATGAAAGAACCCATATCATGTTCTCAAAGACATCCATTACCTCACATTTTCTTTCTTTACCATTGAAAATTTGAGAAACATTTCTACTGTGCTCTTTTAAGAACAAAGAAAAGATAAATGTCTTGTAGTACAAGTCTTCATTGAAATCTTACAACACTCAAAGAATTACATGGGGTATGAATCCAATTTCTGCCTCAAGTTTTAAGTTCCTCAGCTTGCCTAAAATACTCCTCTTTGATTCTTCCCTGACCAGAGCATTAACACATAGACTACTCACCATCAACATCTCTATTAAAGCCTTAAAATAGGTTTAAATGAGAAACAATTGTTGCATGCACCTTGTACTGGATCACCTGAAAAGAATGATTTTTGCTCATTCTGAGTGCATATATTTTGCTCAGAAAATCTGCCTATTATAGGCAAATCCAAAATAACCAGGCTTGTAGGAGCTACATATAATAAAGACTTACTATATAATTTCTTTAGTCTAGCGTATTCTTTTTTATTTTTCCAGTTCTATGTCTTTTCCAGTTCTATATTTTTCAAATGATAAGTCTTAAGTCATTTCTCTAAAGAAAAAAAGCTGTATCATTGCTATTATATGTTAGGGTTAACCGGTGCAATCATTGTACAAAAAAGTACATTCTTTTTCTGAAAACAACCCGAGCATACAAGCAGAAAGCTTGGTATGAAAGAGATAAGGCGAAAAAGGAAATTCAGACCAAGCAATTGATAGGTGAGTTTGCAGCCATAGTAGTGAAATAAGGCACCAGGTTTCGGCTGTGTTTGTAACTTTGAGTTATTCTCCTGCTGCCATCTTCCTTGTCCTGTCTCATGTATTTGAGAGATAAAATAGTCCTATACAAAAATTTAACATAATTTCTTGCATGAAGCCCAAAACAATTCTCGCAGTCAGAACTCAAATGGTCAATGCTGCAGAGATAAAGACCTGCTGCAGAAGGAGTGGGTGCTCTCCTCCAAGTACCTCCTATCAAAAAATCTAAAAGAAAGACAACTTTGAAACAGGTATAAATTCTTCCTGTGACTTCGGAGGGGAGCTGTACGGGGTAGGGTGTCAGATGGCTGGGGAGGCAGGAGCTGTCAAGGCACCCTGTCTCACCTACCCACAGCCTGGAGCTGCGCGTGAGCAAGTGGGAGCTAAATTAAACAGAATGATCTCAAACTGGGAAGGCAAATTTTAGGAACTTGGTATGTTTTAGGAATACAGTATGCTTCTAAGCTTTTCTTTCTTATTTGTAACTCTCTTGCAAAACACCCATGGATAAAAATTAATCATCCTCTCCTTGAAGCAAACAGTTTTCAGCCCCTGCTTTTACTAGAGGGTCACCACTGTTGAAGGAGATTTCTTAGTAGTATGGAGATTACCTGGATTGCTGGTGTCCAGTTAAAATGCAGCATGAAGCGAAGGGAGGGAGGGAGGAAGTTCCCAGATACAGATTTAGGAAGGCTAGGAGTAGTTGTCACAGTCTGTGGTCACTGATACTTTTTTCATGTCTCCTAAAAGGATCCAGGTGACAGTAGTTGTGACCCCAAAATGAGAAAGGTATTAGAGTGGATCTCTGTTACCACCTGGAACTCAATGGATCAGCATCAGAGAGACGAGTGTTGGGAACCTGCTGCAGGCACCAGCTGAAGAAGTGAAAATTCAGGCATTAAGTGGAGCATCTTGGGTGCTTAAATGTGCATTACATGTATAAACTGTGGAGGGAATCAAGTCTCATTGTTTTCATGATTCCTTTAAGGAGACAACACACCTCTGTTGGATAGGTACATGCTTATAGCGAAGCCCTGATCTGAGTATAATACTATTGAAGATGCCTTTTCCCAAGTCAAACAGATTTATAATCTATATCTAACAACAGTAACAACACCAAGGATGCTCTGCTTTCTCCCCAGATCGTGATATTATGAAGAGAAATTATCAGATTTTAAATGTGAGGAAGGACTTTACTAGGAACACATTGAAAGTTAAATCAGGACTACTTCCAGCTGTGATTCTGCAGGCAAGTTGCTTCTTCCACCGGCTTACTTAATTACCTTGAGCAAACTATTTAACCTCCTTCTTCCTCCATCTGCCTCTCTAGAAAATAATGCTAATCCCTAAAATGCAGGACTTTCAGGCTGAACCAAAGCCACCAGAGTCAATGGTGGCTCCTCATTTCTGAGGGCTTTGAGACAAGCCTTCAGTCAATAATTTGTTCAGTTAACATTTGTAACTGTCGGTGCTAACTATTATTCCTTTGCATGACTACAAATTACATGGGAGGTTATTACTATTAAGCAGTCAGCAAATAGCCTAAGTTTTTTGGTTTGGTGTTTTTTTTATTTTTTTCACAGAGCAACACATGAGCTTCTATAAGTCTGCCCTAGATTTAAAATAGGAAAGATAGTGGTAACCGTGCAGCTGTGTGCTGGCTTCTTAATATTCAGGAGTAGTATGAATCTGAATATGTTAAAACTTTCCATTTAGACATCAAATTGGTGACTCACCTGAAGCTTAATCAAAATCTTCTTTCAATGGTTTATTTTGGCACCAGATGTGTAGCTTGTTATTGCAATGATGGGTGGGGACAGCTCTTGGCATTTGTGTTCGGAGCAGCTAAGAGAGGGGATGTGGCAGATGTTATGGGCAAGCATTAGCTCATCCCAAATTCCCCTCAAGTGAAAATGCTGAGCCTTTGATGAGCTAAATAAATAATTAGCAGCAGAGATAAAATGGAAGTACTGCTGTCTTATGCTGAAAAGCAGTTCTGATTTTCTTTTTACCCTGTGCAACACCCTTGGCTGTGGTGGGATTACTTCCCAGCAGCACAACAGTGGCTAAGATGAGAATCAGGCTCTTTGCCTTTGTATTCAGCTCCTGAGGCAGAGCTCAGGGGTAGAGCTGGAGCATACAACCTCTCCACCTACCGCACTAAATGTTATTTGACAGTTGTTAAACTTTGAAGTAAATGGGAATGCCTCCAAGCCAGCAAAAGATGCTGCACTGCCCTTTTCTGCTTGCCCTTCTCTGCTCTGCTGGGGCACTGCAGCATGGGCAGCAAGTGCCCTCTCATATGATCTCGTATACTTTTTACATGAAGGTACATCTCTCCTGTATGTGGAGAGTGAGTGGCCATTTGGTATTTTGCCTTTCTGTGATGGCTATCCAGCTAGAAAATATTGGTCTGGGTAGTGGTTGTTTGCATGGTCTGCCCCTGCCCAGGATGAACTGGACAGGCTCTGACCAAAGGATTTCTCATTAATTTCTGTGCAATCATCAAGTAGATAAGAGTTTGTCACAACAATCTAGGATAACTTTAGTGACAATACTAAGATGTGCATCTACTTTTCTTTAATTCATGCTTATTTTTATATTTTTATTATACTTATATTTATTTCATAATTTATATTCTTGTTTTTCACTTCATTATCTGACAATACACATAATTTTTGTCATTTTCACTGCATTTTAATTCTTATTTTTCAAAGATTTCTCATATTGCTAGGGGGAAAAAAAAAGAAGAAAAAACCAAACACAAGAAAACAAGCAAATAAAAAACAACCCTAAAGTACCCCTTGTCCCTTTACTTCTCCCATTGAGACAAAATAAAAAGAAAATGATGAAAAGATGAAAATTTTTTCAGCAGAAGCAAATAAAACCCCATAATCCCAGAATGCATGCTTCTGTGAAGCATCTTCTTCATTATGTTTGATGCCTTTCAGCAAGCCTGCACTTGCTATGGGTCCTCTAGAAGTCAATGCACACTACTGCAAACAAGTCTCAAATGACCTGCAGTACCAAATGTTCATGCCAGACTTTCCTCTGCTCTGCTTATATAAATTTTGCTTCTTTTTGGGACTATGATTTCACGTTTTTATTTTTATACAGTTGCTGTCTCAACCTGTCAAATACAAATGATTAATAGACGATGATTAATGTCTTCATGTGATGTCCTTCCTCCGAATGGCTGTTTTATTCAGTGTTTAATTATATAAATGCTTTGACCCAATCAAGGTTTGTATCCTGCATACAATGCAAGTAGAATAGCTCAGTTCACATGTTGAGGGTGAGGAGGGTTTTTGCACCAGCTGTGAGCCATTGAGGAAGGCCAGTGCCTAGCCAGGTTGAAGACAAGGGTAGAACTCAAAAAGAGGTAGAAGAGCGGCAGGAATTTACCCATGAGTATTCATCTGAGTGCACCCTCAACATGTTTGCTGACTACACCAAGCTCTGTGGCGTGGTCGACACGCTGGAGGGAAGGGATGCCATCTAGAGGGATCTGGACAAGCTAGAGAGGTGGGCCCGTGCGAACCTTATGAAGTTCAACTGGGCCAAGTGCAAGGTCCTGCTTGTGAGTCAGGGCAATCCTAAGCACAAATACAGGTTAGGCAGAGAATGGATTGAAAGCAACCCTGAGGAGAAGGACTTGGGGGTGTTAGTTGATGAGAAGCTCAACATGAGCTGGCAATGTGTGCTTACAGCCCAGAAAGCCAGCTGCATCCTGGGCTGCATCAAAAGAAGCAAGGTCACTGGAGTGATTCTCCCCCTCTACTCTTCTCTGGTGAGACCCCATCTGGAGTACTGCATCCAGCTCTGGGGCCCTCAATATAAGGACATGGATCTGTTGGAAAGGGTCCAGTGGAGGGCCATGAAGATCATCAGAGAGCTGGACCACCTCTCCTATGAAGACAGGCTGAGAGAATTGGAGTTGTTTAGCCTGGAGAATGCTTCAGGGAGACCTTATAGCAGCCTTCCGGTACCTGAAGGTGGCCAACAGTAGGGGAGAGACTCTTTATCAGTGAGTGTAGTGACAGGACGAGGGGTAATGGTTTTAGACTGAAAGAGGGGAGATTTAGATTAGACATTCTAATTTAGATTAGATATTCTAAGAATTAGAAATTCTTCACTATGAGGGTGGTGAGACGCTGAAACAGGTTGCCCAGAGAAGTCGTGGATGCGCTATCCCTGGAAGTGCTCAAGGCCAGGTTGTATGGGGCTTCCTTTGTTTTCAGTCTTTAGCTGGTAGAACTCCACTCAGTAGGCTTTCATTGCAAGAAGTGTAAGCAATATAGAAGGTGGCATCCCCTCTGATGCATTCTATTCAGTCTGGCACTGCTGTTTGAGAGAACATCCTTACACAACTTAGATATTTCTGAAGTTTGCAGCACCTTAGTCATAAAGCATTTTCTTATAGACAAGTAACTGACTAGAAGAGTGCATGGTTATATTTATCCCACTGTACTGTGGGAAATTTGAATTCAGTTAATTACTTCTTACCTAGCTTAAAGTATCCATAAGTGCAAATGCTGCAGTTATTTTTTGCTCATAAAATGGATTTGCACTATCACCTGACTGCCAAACTGCAGCTAATATTTAACCGAGAGGTGACAAGATAGCAGTGGCTGGTGGAGTGATCTCTGTTCAGCCAGTCTGTACAGCACTTGCAGTGAAAGGAGCGGTGTAAATGTAAATCATTGTTATATTGTTTAAGTAATCAAATCCATGGCACTATTGTTTAAATAGGCTAGAGATGTGGAGCTATTTATTCATATTTTAATGCTTAGACTGTCTGCTACATAAAATATATATGGAAAAAATAAGCTTTCCGAGATATATAAAATATTTTTTTTCCAGTGCTGGATTTATAAGCTAGGGAGACTATAGTGCTACAGTAATTCTTAATTTGTACAGTTGTTTTTATCACTCTTAGTAAGAAATACCACAAAATATAACAGACCTAAATTTCTCATAAATCTAATGGCAGGGTCGCACTTCAGATGCACATTTTTAAGTGGCTGCATCATTGCTTTAATTCAAAACACAGCCAGCAGGCTCAGTATGACCTGGGAAGTTCTACAAAACACTTGCAGATTTATTCATCTTTTGAAATAGTGGTGAATTTATATATTACACCAATGCCCGATGGCCAAAACTGAGATTTGGTCCCACATCATGTAGGGTGCTCTATGCATGAAAAAGACACAATCTCTGTCCCCAGATGCCTTACTTGAATTCAAGTGTTGCAGTTATATAATGCTCCATCTTAATCATTCATTACTCTCCCTGTTGCTGCAGACCACAGAATGACTTCAAAGCAACAGTCTCCCTATTCATTTATGTGGGCTCATGGATCCACAATATTTTCTAATGTGTTTATCCCTGTGAGGCAAGGCAGTGCTATCAACCCAAGTTACAGGTGGAAAACTGAGCCCCAAAGATACTCTTTTCCAGACTCAATCCCGTATTCAAAATGGATCAAGCATGACAGTGCCTGAGTTGCACTGATCATAAGTCTGATCCCTCAGCACTCAGGGGTGCATCTCATCAGTGTCATGTTTATCCAGTTTGCTGGATTGGAGTAGCATCAACCATGGCTACATGTGCCAGCCAAGGGACCTTATTATGTGACAGTAGCTACAAAAAATTACTTGCAGTTCTCAGAGAAAGGGCCTATTCTCATAAACATGTGTGTATAAACAGAAGAACAAAGATAGCAATCTATTATCTTCTCTCTGTGGCACCTGCTGGCCATGATGTGGCTTCATAACATTATCAACAATTTCCATTTTCTCCATCCAGGGTAGCAGGGGTTTGAACAGCACAAAGATGAGTAGGACAGTTAAGGAGAGCAAAGAGGAAAGAAGAGTTGGAATGAACAAGCAACATAAATCAGAAAAGGGGAAAAAATATGAAACAAGAAAAAAAAAAAAGGGTGTCAAACTCCACCCTCCCAAACCACAAGCAAAACAATCTCTCACTCTACCTAGAAAGAGAGGAATCCTGGTTCTGTTCCAGGTGAAACAATGTCATTATCTTGACAGCATGATTACTAAAACCAGTGCAAGGTCAAGTCAGAGACAGAGAAAGAGCTCATTGGGAGCACGCATCATTCAGTAATGCAATGGTGTTCACCTGTGTGTGGCACACAACTCCAGCACAGCCCCCTGTTACAGGATTTTTTTCAATTTGAGCACAGGTCAATGTGCAAAAAGGAAGCTCTGAGATACCACTAAGAGTTAAGTCCATGCTCCATTAAAGAGGGAACGTTTCCTTCTGCCAATGAAGGGGAAAAGATAATATAGGATGTCACCCCTAAACAGCCTCAGGTTATTGATTTGGTGGCAGTGTCAGGGGCAGACATTGTCTTTGCAACTTGACATTGACCAAGCTGTCTCTTTGAGACATTTGCACAAGCTATCACTCCCTTCTCTTTAGCTTCTCTTTTTCACTCTGGGAAGCCGTGTGGAACAGAGTGCTGATCCAGGACCATGCTCATTACATCAGTATCAGAAGCCTGCATCCTGAATCCACTGAAAGAGATAAAAATTTGCTGCTAGCTTCAGCAATGGCCCTGAGACAACAGATACAAGGGAAGGTCAGATGGGGGAAGCAGACAAACAGTGCTCCTCCCGCTAATTCTCATTATGATGGTACTGGCGTATCCAGTGATACCATTTCAGCTCAGTGAAATCAGGAGGCCCAACAGACAACACCTGTCAATATCTCCCACACCTTTGAATTTTCATAGGGCCACTGCAGCCCATCGCGGTTCCCTTTGTACCATCTGCTGCTCCTGCAAGTGGAAAACCACAACTGGGATGGAAGTGGGAATGGGGCTGGTGTCCTGGGTAATGATCAGAAGCGATATTAATATCAACGCGGGGGGAAGAACTGCTTTCACTCTTTCACTGTGAGTACAGTGTTCATGAAAAATTCTTATCAGAGAATGCAGCAAAGTTTTGTCTTACGTGCATACGTTTCTTAGTAGAGAGGCTGAGCACAGCCATTGTGCCTCAGTCTGGACATACTGATGTATCTAAATATATATTAAGAGCCCATCATTTTAGCAGCTAAGCAGTATCACATCCCATTTAGCAAATACACAGCATTTTAAAGAGCAGAGAGCTGTAGAAATCGTCTTCCCTTAGGTTTTTCTACACGCTCATCACAGTGACATGCATCTGACCAATTAAAGCAAAACAGCTTTAGCTAATTAACTCTAAGGGACTGAGTGGCTCCCTGGCTAAAAGTCATGAGAGCTGGTCTTGATATTATGAGTGCCACTGATTAAGTCTCAAACGATGGACAATTCACTTCATCTTTCCGTACTTCATTTTTCCCCAGTGCAAAATGTAGAGAAATAAAATTTGTTTTCTTTGGTGAAGTGCTTTTGAGAGCTGTGAATGAAAGAGCTGTGCATCATCAATGAACACTCAAAAAAGCCCCATGTGAAATTTATAGAAATAGTAGTGTCCTCACTGTGCTTCTGGAAAACTAAGCCACAACCAAGTAAAGCAACAAAAGGCCAAAACCTCACTGAGATGCAGCACTGGGGACAGGATAAGAACTTAGGGTTCCTGACCTTGACAGCCACTTGTTCCTGCACACCAGACTGGCAAGACAGCATCTTTCTCTCATTTCTCCCCACAGCACCTGATTCTCATCCCTCCAGCTACTAGATTGCGTGTCTCCACTTCTGCATTGTTTTGTTTTATTTACCCCAACCATCCTCCTCCTCAGCAAATCAACACATCCCATCCCTTCCAGCACCTGACAACCTCCACTAATGTCTCATTCTGGTTGCAAAGATATTCCTGTTCACTCGGAAAAATTCACTATACAGTGTCATATGACTATACAGAGTGTTTTTTCAGACTTCCACTAGGCTCAAGATCTTGAATACTGTTGAGCTTTTGCCAAAAGCTCTGCCTCAGGAAAAACTGACACTAGCATATTTTCTTTCATTCTATTCCTATTACTCTTATCATTATTTAGTTTTATCCTAGACTTTCATTCTACTTAACTCCACCTAGTTGCAAGTCCCAAAGCTAACACAGCAGTTCCACCGTACATTAGGCAGAGCAAGGCAAATAATTTGCACCTGCTAATTGATTTATTTCAACATATTTTTATAATTGAGGAATGGAGTTGAACAGAACTGAATTTCCTCAGGTTTTTTTCTATATTTGAATAAATATAATTTTTTTAAAAAAATTCTTTGGACTTCCTGGTCAACATTCTCACTTTTGGCAAAGAGTGACTAAGTTTGGAGTAGCTAAAGAAATAATTTTATGATTTCTGTTCTACAAACAATTGAGATAAAAGTATTTCTGACACAAAATTTTGTCCATGTCAAATAAACATTCAGTTCTGAAAACAAATTTTAAATTATATTTCATTGTAGGAGAAGGGTGAGTGAAAAATATCACATGAGCATTTACCACCTCTCATTTTGACTTTCTCAGGCTAAAAAAAATTTCACAATGGTAACGAAGCAAATAGCAAGGTCTGATGTGGAGGCTGAATACCGTGACTTGACTGGTTCCTCAGCTCTCACTGCAGGACGAGTAATCTGCAGGCCAGCAGACAATAACCCCAAGCCTACAGAGGAAAACAATAGCTTTGACTATGTTTTGGTCAGAGTTTGTTCTCAAATTAGATTTAAAACGCAAATTCCATCGTTCCTCTGCCACATCCAGTTTTTCTCCACTGGCTTCAGGATGCTTGTAAAGCTATAGGAGTTTATGTGTTTGGTTCTACTTTGTCCTGAGATTCTGACTTCTGCTGGTAGCTTACATATACCCAAAGCCGGACTGCAGCCCAGTGCATCTGATAGTGCTGCCTCTGCTATATAAAGGCAGGAAAGGGTGGTTTCTAGGGATTCATCATTATCACGAATATACTACGTCAATCATTCTTCCAAGACACAAGCAAAAAGTGGCAACACTGTTTTCCTGTACTGTTAAGCAGTTTCCTAACCATTTTTAATTCCTAACATTTATTGCTTCTTTCTTTTTCACAGTTAGTTTCACTGCAAGAGTGACTCTTGCTTTACATCATTAAAAGTCAGAGGAGTTGTAGAACTGGAGGAGCATAATGAACATTCAGGGCTTTCTTTTGAAATTATCTCTATCTCTTTTTGCATTTAGTATGCTATAAAACATTGAATACTCCAAAGTTGTCAGCCATTACAGTTGTATAAAACAGATATTAGTGAAGTAAGAAATGAGCTTTTTCATATAGGTGAAAAATCTCTTGCTAACAACCCTGAATCTTGAATCATAGGATAATTAGAGCCTGCGTTATGGGTAGACAGCACAAACTTCCTCCCACATTGCTTCCTCTCTCAGTAGTATGTTTCAATCCCACCTACAGGAGGTGGAAAGGGAAGCTTCTGATTTCTAGTCTGTCAAATATTTCTTTCTTTGATAAGCCTAGAAAGGAGGCTACCAAATGCAGTAGTACTTTTTCCTAAATTGGAAATTTTACTGAAAACAGCTGTTGTTAGAGAATGAATACTATAGAGATTTGCAATGTATGACTTATAAAAGTGATTAATAGACCAACAGATAAACTGACAAACACAATGCTAACACTACAAGTGGCATGACATGAGTGCTACCTCAGTTCAAAGTCAAACCATTAACCTAAGAGTAAAAGAATTCATGTCCTGCTTTCCTCCCCCTACCACCGTCAGAAGACAGAATAGCAAGTGCATTTACCTGTAGATCAGGACTTCATCATCTGAGCAATTATACTGCAGCTGATACATTTTTACCCGAGGGGCTGACTTGCTCACCGTCCATTTGACCAAAGCTGAGGTAGTGGTCACTTCTGACACCAAGACAGCCCTTTCTGGTGGGCCTTTTGTTTCTCCTCGATTAGACTTGCTGGAGCTGGTGATGTCTGAGAGCCTGGATTTTGGTGGGGCTGCTCGGCCTGTGCCATTACTGAGATGGGGGAGCTGAACAATAGAGAGCTCAATCGTTGCGGTGGACTCTCCAGCAGCATTGGCTGCTATGCATGTGAAAGTCCCGTAATCCTTGGAGGTGGTGATGAGGATATCCAAGGTGCCATTGTCATAGACAGCTGTCCTCGAAGAGTTCCCAATGAGGCGGTCATCGGGGGCCACCCAATGAATGATGGGGGTGGGATCCCCAATGGCTTTGCATTTCAGTGTAGCAGTTTGCCCTTCTAAAACCAGCAACTTATGAGTATGTTGTGTAATCAGAGGAGGCTCACAAACAAATTCTTCCTCCCGTACATACCAGAAATACCTTCCCTTTAGACCTGGAGGAGAAGCACAAGTTTCCATATCGTCATCTCTGTCAAGTCGCCTTAACCACAGTAGCTCACAGTTGCAATGTAGTGGGTTGCCCCCAAAGCTGAGAGACAACGGTGGTGAAAATGGGGTAACAGCTAGTGGAATTGCTTGTGATCTGGCAAATATAGGGTCAGGGGGAAGCTTCTGAAGTCTGTTGGATGTTAGATCCAATCTGGCCAATTTCTGAAGATCTGCAAACGTCCCCTCTGTAATATAATCTATCAGGTTATGATCCAAACTGAGCTGGTGCAAGTTTATCATCTTCCTTATAGATTCCCAGGGAATACTTCGGAGGTTATTGTAGGAGAGGTCTAAGTCTTCCAATGTCAGCAAAAAATCCTCAAAGGCTTCATCAGAGATGCTGCTTAGCTGGTTGTTGTTTAAAATCAAATGCTGAAGGTTAATTAAGCCTCTCAAAATATCCTCTCCAATGTCAGGCAGCCTGTTGCTGTCCAGATGTAAAGAACGAAGGCTCTCCAAATCAGTGAAAGAGTAGGGCTGTATGTAACTGATGGTGTTTCTGGACAAAGTAAGGTCAACAAGTCCAGACATATTGGCAAAATCCTGTCGGGTGATATTAATAATAAAGTTGCCCCCAAGTCGGAGTTCAACCGTCCTTCGATCTATGTCTAGCGGTACAAATAGGAGACCCTTGGAGGGACACAATGTCCCCAGAGACTCAGACAGGTTCTGACAGACACAATATTTGGGACAAGCGTTGACCATGACAGCCATTCCAAACACCAGGATGCTGCAGAGCAATTTTTCCATGGTAAATCACGCAACAGTACCTGCAAAAAATGAAAAGAGTATCAAGGAACATCAGTGGTTATGGTATAGCTACCTTTCCTCTTATGTTTTACCTAATATCTACCTCCAGAGAGACTTTGCAGTGCCTCCTTCTCAGGAGTCACACCTAAAGTGATCAACACTCTGTGATGGGAATATTAAATGTAATTAAATGTTACAGCAAAATAAAAGTGGTTTGGGTTCCAAATCTGAATTGGAAAGGAATTGTTAGTGCTTATGCCTGGTAATGGGGTCTTATGATTACCTATTTTCTAGTTACAGTTTTATAATTTTTATTGGGTAGCTGGTAGAGGATAAATCCTGCCATCAGATTGCATGGCTTACTTAAAACCCTAAAAGATTTAATTTGGAATAGTGCCTGCTTCTTCGAGGGTAGAAGCTGTCTTATAGTAATTACACACTGCTGCATAATAATGTGAAATTAGACTTAGGGTTGAAAGAGCTGATTTTATGGATAAAAATAACTGCATATTTACTCTTCAGTAATGTGGTTAGTAATGACCATATAATTATCTGGCCAGTCCTGGGGTGAGACAGTTCACTTACCCACCCATATCAAAATTCATGATAGGCAGCATAGGAAGCAGAAATTGCTTTCATAGTTGTCACCTGGATTCACCCTGCAGTCAGCCAGCCTATGGGAAGGATGGCATCATCTAGCTCAAAAGAGAAGAGATGCAGAGGAAACCTGTGCTACCTTAGGCTCCTGGCAAGCTTTCTGGTGCCCTCATGCTCTCACACTGCAGTCCCTTCTACTATGGTGACAGCGGTGGTTCTTGCTTGTGTCCAAGGCCCTCTCTTGCATCCTGCCCATCTGTCTTTGCACTTTTATTTCCCCCCTTTTTTTTTTAAAGCTCTTCTGTGCTTTTCCAGCTTGAGCTGTAAGGTATGTGTCTTCAAAGAACAAACTAAATGAGAGCCAATTGTGGATGGGAGAAGTTGCAGCCCTGCTTCAGGTTTGGGAATATCTTCTCACATAGGTTCGCTGACCTTCTTCCCACATGTACATGACATAGTAAACTTGATTTCTTTCTGTCTCTCCCTTGCCCAGACCCTGCTGTCAAGGAGGGCTGAAGAATGGGCAGGTCATTAATTTTTAACCATCATTCTCCCACTGAGGAAAGGGGCAGGTTCACAAAGAGCTGTATTTTTGTAAGGGATCTCCCAGGCTTTTTTGACAAGATAGCGTGCTCTATTCTCCAAGACCCTTACTTGTGGCAGTAGCTACAGGCACAACTCAGGCTGTAATTTCCAACGTGGCTATTTGCCCCAATTTAACCTACATTACCCCACCATGTAACTTTCCATCACTGTCCTCGGTACTTAGTATATGCCATATTTCTTCTCAATCATGCAGGTGCTCATACACTTAGCAGTTTTTGGTGCTCATGGTTCAAGAGCAGTCATGGCACAATAAGAAATGAGACACCCTCATGTTTCATCAATTGCCCCTCCAGTGCATAAGCAGTGGGTGGCAGACAGTTGCCTGTGCCTAAGCTGGTTCTCTTATTGCTGCACACACGATGGGATAATATGCAGTGTCTCATAATAACTCCAGCAATTAGTACTATGAGACCACTCAAACTTTAGTAAACATCTGACGCAAGAAACATGTCACAAAAAAGTCACATCCCAATTATTTACACATCATCACACAGCTGAAATGACAGTTACACAGATGTCTTATAATAATTAAAAGATATTATAAAGGTTAATTATCAATCCCCCAGTAACACACATCAAACACAAAACAAAATCTATCACTTCGGTAATTTATTTTTTAAACTCTTTAAATAGGTCTTGCTCTACCTCCCTATGAAAGGAATGAAAACTAGTTCCCTAAGTTTCAGGATCTGCCCAGAGGTGGATGATTCCTCTCCTGGGTAAGGTGGTTTGGTTTCTCCTCTATAGAATACGTGAGATGACTCATAAAGAAGGAGCTGTAGAAATGTAACATGTTATGAGTGCTGAACTATGTATAGTTTGTTCTTTATGGCAAGGTTTTCTGCATGGTCTGATGTAAGTAATTATATACCATTATCACTATTTCATAGGAGAGGAAAGGACTGAAGCATCTGTGTTGGCTGAACTCTACAAACAAGATGAAAGCGAGATACTTTTAGAAAGGATGGCTTGAGAAGAGTAATCTTACCTTCAATAGTAAATAAAAGGCTACTGAATAAAATGTTTGAAGATTAGCAAGTATGTTATTGATGGAAATCTGTGGCATAGTTAGCAAAGAACTATAAATATCCCTTACATTATTATCAATTGGTAGTTTGCTAACAGGCAATTGGCTTTTTAAATCTTAATTATAATTGTGTTCTGCAGCTTTAATTTAGTGTATTACCCTACCAGCTGAAATGATAAACAAAAAGCAGTTTAAAAGGGTGAGAAATAGATACAGTTAATTAGTAATAAGCCCTTTCATAGCTTCTCCCTCATCTACATTCCCACCCTCTGAATATCTATTCAAAAATGTGAATGCACACTTACGAGAGCAGTGTCTCCTTTAAGTGTCCCAATTCTCTAACCACATTTTTTCCGGATGCTGCTAAATATCACAGTGCTTTGGGGAGATGGTTGACTCTAAGCATCAGTGTGAAAAGTGTTTGCAAAAAAAATGGGAGGAGGAACAGAAGTTAATTACAGAAAATAGGGACTGCAACACCGAGAGGAGGCTGTGAAACAGGAGATCTAAATGGCAAAGTAAACCCTCATGGGGAAACCATCTGTGGATGGCTTGAAAGCACATCATCTGCCTGTGTGTGATTGCACGTGTGCATGAAAAAGACACAGCGAGTGCAATATGTGCTTTTACCAGCAGGAGGACAAATTGTAACAACCATACTAGCATGGAAACATGGCTGCTGTCATTCCAGCTATTGAATGTATTTGAAAGTATTAATGTAAATATTGGTTACCTGCGGAGGAAATGTCTAGCCTTTGTAATCTGCTGCCAGCTTCGGTATTTCAAGCTTCTGAGCCTTAGGTTTCTCTACAAGGTAGTTCTGAAGCAACCAGTTCATGACAGAGCAAATATGGTACAAATTCAAAGGCCTACCTATAGGACATTAGAGGGAACACAGGTGGGTAGGGCTCCTTAAGGAGAACAGCTGGGCTTTTCAAAGGGCAGCTGGTTCTCCTTTTTCTGTCCAGACAGACAAAGCACATGGGCCACAAGTGATGTAAGAATTCGTGAGTCTGCAAAATTATAATAGTATCTACCAAAATCTAGACTCTCTCACAAAGTCATAGTAATTGTTAGTTGCCAAGGGGATGGATGTATAACAAAAAATGTTTTGATTTCTGTTCTGGTAACTTTCATATACGACAGAAAATAAAATGTCAAGTTTAGGGTGTGTTTTTTGCTGACCAGTTTGCTCACCTTGTACTAAAATCTCTTGTGACCCACAATATCAAGCATTTTATGGACTACCAGTGGTAGCCTTATAATAAGCGTGCCATTCTGATTTACATTTTAAAGGTATTTATCAGCCAGATAAAGCAGATTTCTCACAGCAAGTCAGTAAATCTAGCAGAGTTCCTGTCTCAGCCCAAGATGAAAAATAGCCCCTTTAGTCCTCTTATAACATGGATTGGTATGAATTAATATGTGCAAGAGTCATAAACCTCGGTGTTTTGTATTCAAATTTTCCTCATAAAGATACAACTTCTGAGATTTGGCATCTCATTTCAGGAATGTCTCTGGGGTATTTTTTAATTCTATATTCATTGAGCTTTGCATATAAATTCCAATAACCTCTGCATACCACAGCACCAAGTACAAGGTAACTGTCAGACAAATAAGCTATAGCTGCAGCACGCAGGCTGGGAAAAAAAAAAGAAAGACAAAAAAAATGAGAGGTGGATGGGAAGTGGCTCTGATTCTACTGTCTCCAAGTGCTCTGGGACTCAACTTCCAGGGACTGTAAGGGTCAGTTAATGTACTTTTCTTCAGCTTTGTAGGTGCTGTGGAGGAATTGGATTTTCTTTACTGGGAGCTGCCCTTTTTCTTAACCTTCTGTTATCTCTGTTTTCAAGTCAACCTCTGTGACTAGGAATCTACCCCCCAGCTACAAAGGCTGAAGGACTGTAGTGGTGGGTATCATGCATATTCTCTGAAGCAGTTTAATCTACAATATGGAAAAGGGGATGAGACCCTGTCAAGGACAAAAATTACTCCTTAATCCCTTGCATTGCCAAAAATTCTGTACTCCCTGACCCCTGCAGGTACTTTATGCCTAACTCACCAAGGGATGACTATGGCAGTAAGGAATGTGAATCTCTGCATCTGAATCTGTCCTCAGTACTATATACTTTGAAACGTGGCGGGGGTGTTAAACCATTGCTAGCTTTGTGAGCACCTGTGAGACCTTTCCACTGTTTAAAGTCATGTACCTATGTTCTTACAGGCTCAAACTCAGGACAACTAACATTACTTTTGTTTAGCTTTTGTGTTTTATGTCTGCCTAGGTTGCTCCGCTCCTTGAGGACAAAGGATGGTATCATCAGGTGTGCATATGTATAGTGCAGCTTAGATTTTGTCTAGGCCTTTTTAGGAGCTAGTTTTATTGAAAAGAATCAATAGCTCTAACACATGAAGTGCTTGCTTTCTCCAGCCACCTTACATTTTATAAATCACCAAGGGGGAACATTTACAAGCACACACTTCTTTGGGTATTTGTGGCTGTCTCTACTAAGCTCCACTCATATTAATTTGACTGATATTGCTTCCAGAGTAACAAAAGAAAAGGAACTCTGGGTGAATTGTAGCAAATTTATTGCCCTTTGTAAAACCTCTTCTTGAATATTGCAGCCATAGCAAGGTTGCAGCAAAAATATTTTACTACCCCAGTACCATCATGAAGGTCATCTATGCACTTTGCTTCATTTGGGTGCTCTTCCCTTCTTTTCACCTTTCCAAGCAGTTCAGGGTCTGTCTTACCTGCTTATGTGCTCCCCAGCTCTGGAAGCAATCCTAGTTTAGTAGTATTTAGGAAGAGCTATGCCAAGGACGTGTATGCCTCCAAATTAAATTGACTCATACGATGGTCATAAATGTAAGAACATTTCTGTTATGGTTCCAGTCTTTAAAGAACTGGTTGTAACTGGATCCAGAACAGAGGTAAAGATAATCCATAAAAGGCAATTTTCAAGAAGACTCACTCTGTGAAGGCTGATTTAATCCATCCAACAGATCCCCAAGAAAATAAACTAATATTTTCTTAGGCAGAGCTGTCTCACACAGGAAGGTACTGGTCTCTCTCAGTCTTTCATTGGCAAAACTTGTGTCTATTTGTGTGCATTTTTAGGAAGCTTTTCTTTATTTTTCATAATGCTTTCCTGATCTTTCCCTGACATTAGTCACGTTATTTCTTTTTTTAAGTCCTAGCTTTTCCTACTTCCTTTACCATTCCCAAGACTGAAGCAATGTATTTATCAAAAGGCCAAATTATCACTGTAGCTAGTTAGGTGCAGAGCTAGGTCAGATATAATTCACTTACAACCTGACCATCCTTGCATCATCAGGCTAAAAGCGTGGCAGAACATACATTACTTTACACACTGCAAGCCTCTATTCACTACGGGATTTTGGTATGGGAAGCTCTGACCTCAAAGCAGCTTTTCTGCTGAAGTACAGGGCTATAACACTGATGGTGTCTGGTACAGGAACCTCACAGCTTTAATGCAGATAAATGTTTTCATCCTTTCATGTCTCCTAGTTTACTAAGGCACCTCATTTCTTCCATTTAAAGCTGTACTTTCCATACACCGTAAAAGAACAGATCCTGTGTGTTCCAGCACAGCTAGCCCCTGCAATCAGTCACCTCTTCATATTTCAGGCTACTTAGGCCAAAAAAAAAAAAAGAACATTGAACACTTCTATGAAGATTTAACATCTGTAATAATTGAAAAACAATACTAACCCCAAATCTTATGAGACAAATTTCAGAGTCAGTCAAAAATATCAACACCTTGTTTCTGTTTGATATAATTAAATGAGTAGCAAGTGCTGCTTTGGTGAGCTCTTGAAATACATGGTACAAATTCCCTTCCTTTAGTCACTTTCATGCACTATATAGACATCACCTGGAAAGGGCAATTTTAACACTAATGAAAGAGTGTATGTGCTCATATATGTGTGTACATGAGGATTTTCATTTTTCACGGTGTTTTTGGTCCAGGAAACACCTGTGTTTGCAGCTTCTCTGCCAAAGATGCAGATCCCTGCCTGCTGGACAGTCTAATAGCCTTAGTGACCATAGAGCACTTACATCCTAGGTCCTAGGAAATGCAGCAAGAGATCTTAAGTCAACACGGAGGAAACCTTGTTAGAGCTGTTAGATCCCACTTCACACTTACTAACACTTTGCTGAAATGATGACATCATTAAAGCCATTTGGTTTTAAGAAATGCGCAAAATTACTCAAGCTTTTGAGATTCATTTTGTGAGAAAATAGAACTCAGTGAACACATTCTGTATACTTCTGAGCGTCTGCTTGTCTGGCACTTCCCCACAATACATTTGGGATATTTTCATCACTTCAGATAAAATCAGAAGCCTCAGAAATATTTACTACTCACACATTTCAAGAATATAGAGTAACTTTCATGAAAGGAGAGTGACTTCATTAGTTTTATTAAACTTCTGTAAAGGAAATAATACATTGTGAGTCCACCTCTTGTTGGGCATCAAAGAATCCACATGGAAAAGAGATATTATTAATATCCTGGCTGCTGAAAAGGCTTTAACCCGAGTTCAGACTTTGTAGGCAAGAGGCAGTCCACTCTGAGCTCACAGGTTCTCTAGTGTCTAATAAGCAGTAAGCTCACTCTGCAGTTCTAATATAATTCAGGAGTAGGTCTGTCTGCCAGGGACACACACCCTTTGGAAACCAGACTTTCTACTGGTTTCCACAGAAAAGTGCATTCCAGACAGCTCAAGGATGTAAATGCTGATGAGGATGTAGACCTGGAAAACTTCAAGTTCACTTAAATGGACCTTAAAGTCCATGTTCCTGAAATGTTTTTTTTAAGAACTGGCACTAGATAACAACACTATTCTGTGAAAATAGGTACACTGCTGTTATAGTGGGGGCTGCTGTTTCTGCAAACACACTGTACAAATATGAGTATTATTTATTTAGTGATCCGGTTAACAAAATAAGAGAGCTTACACCCAAAAAGGTACAGGTGCTGCTACTTCATTATAACTAATCTGTAGACCTCATCTGATCTGGCATAATGCCGCTTGAAGCTTGGACTGAAAAGCCTTCATGCACACACAGAGAACAGAGCAAAAGAAACATGGGCTTAAAATTCCACTTAGCAATTAGCCTTAATCTCTTGAGCTGCAGAAGACAGAATTTTTTTCTCTGAAATGATGTTTACCTTCAATGCCAAGGTCAGTTTCATTTGTATCTGTCCTGAAGCTTATGGTTCAATTTTTAATTCCTGAATGCTGACTGTAGTAACTAAATTAATTCAGACCTGTAGTGTGAGTCCAGTAGGCATATTTGATTTACTAATTAATTAAAAATCATGCTACTTTAGGCAAATACCTGCAGAAAACATATCATTTGAAAATGAAAACATTACATCTCAGAAACACTAGAATCAAATATTTTGAATGCTTCATTTAATACTTTTCCTGAAGTGGTCTCATGAAACCTGAACAATCTCACAAATAGGTTTTGTCAATATGGAATGATACATATCAGTGGGTAAAACTTCTGGCCAAATAGAAAAATATTATTTAGCTCTAGCTAGAACTTGTGAGTGGCACATTATAACCTTAATAATCATAGCCAGATTTTGTTGACAAGTGTAATTTTACCTGTGTAAATAGCTGTACTTTCATTATTCTACCTTCACTGACTGGAAAGCACAAGCTCCAACTGCCTGATTTGCTGGGACAAAAAACTGCTACCTGCGTGATTTTTGAACATGCACAAAATTTAAACACGCGGACAGTTACTTGTAAGCATGCAAGAACAAGAGAAAGAGGCCATTTAGAAAATCCAAGTGTAAACTTAGGTAACACCACTTGATACGTCCATATGCATCTGTATTTACTTCAGCTGCATGCAGTGTCACTTCTTCAGGGGCAAGACAAAGGCCCTGAACTGCCTGAGCCAATTGATGAAAAGCTGCAGGTGAGGGGGTAAGAGAAATCCCGAAGCAGCTGAGCAGTGACCTGGTGGCTCATGCCCAGGGGAAGAATTAATCCATTTGCCAGGCATGGGGATGTGTTGCATCAGCAATGGGTCTATTTTACCTGTTTCTTAGAGCTTTCCAGTGCAGCCACATCTGTGGAGGATGGTGATTTCCCAATGAGAGGGACAGAGGAAATGCAGAACAGCATTTTCAATAGCACTAGTTAGAAATGGCTTGGGCTGGTTTGTGATTTTTTCCCCAGACCACTTGCAGGTCAATTCATTTTTGTTTGTTCATTTAATGTCCCCCAATATCTATCTTTGCCTCCTATTTTAATGCTGTTTGCCAGTGTCCATTGGATTTCATCTACAAATTCCTGAGTCAGCTAAGACGAGCCCCTTTGCTACTTTTAGCCTTCCAGTTCATTTATTTATGTGTTTCTTTACAGAAGTCCTGCATTTTGCTTTATCAGCACAATAGAGAAGTTACCACTTACACCATCTCTTACCCATTTTGAACACATAGGGAAGCTGCACAGGTACTAAGGAGCAGCTCTCTCTGAGATATTGCCTATGGTGTGAAACATAACTGTCCATCAACAGACCCTATTGCTTCCTGCAAATACAATTGAAGGCCTGTTTTCATCATCTGAATCCAAATTCGCCTTGGCTCTGAGCCATAACAGCAACTCCTCATGTAGCTCTTTATCCCTAGCTTGCCTTAATACTTAGAAAAGCCTTTTTATATTCTTATTTCCTTCCACATCAAAGGAAAAGGGGGATAATTAAAATTGGGATTCTCTTCTTTATCTGGACTTGTTACCTTTTTTATTATTGACCCTCCATTTAGCCCTAGAGACAAACTCCGTCCAGTATCCCTTAGGAAGTATTCTTTATCTGCAAGTTGCACTGCAGTTTTCCTCTCATGTACAACCTACACTCAAAGAGGCACTGGTAGGAAAAACAAGGCATACATACAAAAAGATCTTCTTCTGATGTTTCTCATAAATTTAACTGGGCACAGAAAGTCACATGCAGAGATTCAGAGATGTTATGAAACATGGCCAAGGCAAATTGAAGTCCACACTAAAAAAAATAATAATTTTTGCTGAATGTCCCGGGTTAGGATTCCTAAGTGTTCTAGCATGGGCATTCGGTAGCAGAGGTCCCCTTTCACAGGGAATACAACCCCAATGGTTTGTTCTTGTGGCTGTTTTATGCTTCGGTAAGAAATCAACAGAGATCTGAGAAGGAAACGTGATCCCTGCGATGCTGTTGCATGACACAACACACACTCTCCTCAGGCTCTGGGCTCTTTCTTCAGCGTGGTAAACTTTTTACTGTATTTTTTTGTTTTTCATTAAAATATTTCTTTCTAGTCACTCTCAATTTCTGATTCCCATACAGGAGAATAATTCACTGTTTCTCTGGAGGACTTAACACTTCCATTATTTCTACTGGGACAATATTGGGTTTTTAAAGTTGTAGACCATGTCACATCTGGTTATACAGTTACGTGTTTCAAAACTGCTGTATCACTGTACAGAAAAGAGAAAGGAGGTGTGGACTTTTGGTAGTAAAACCTGTTCTTTGATATCAGGTTCTTAATGCACTTTACAGAAGAGACTACTACTACTACCTCCTTTTTACAGGTGAGTAAGAATAGGCTCAAATGTCTTGCTTAAGGATACTCACCAAGTCTCTCCTGGAAACCCCAGCTCTCTTGGCCTTCATACCTTCTCTTTGCACAGTGATGTTTCCACACAGAAGACACTCACTGTACAATTTGTTAATGCGAATCTAGTGTCATGGACAGTGTTTGCGTAATTACATTGAAAGGAGAGACTGTGAGCCTGCATCTCTGGAGAGGAAGTCTGGCCTTAATGCTAACTCCTGGATTACTTTACCACTGTCTTGATACATAGCTTTGGATAAATTGGATTTAACTTTTCTTTCTCTCCTGTAAGACAAAGATAAATATACATGTGGACTTCTACAAATCAGTTGTTTGCAAGGTATCTGGAGACTATGGGTGTGTGTAAAGACAGTTTACTGGGAAGTCTGTTGTCATGGCACAGAAGGGGAGATTGGAGATAAGAGACAGCTTTTACAGCCCTTTCTCTAACTCAGCCACTGGTTCATTATCATCCCAAGGCTGGCAGTTAACATAAGTCAGAGGCAGTGGATGTCTGTCCACAGCTGAAGTGACTCTAGTCCCAGGTGCCCCCTCAGCTGCCCCTAGTACCTGCAGCACAGAAGCCTCTGAAAGAAGCTTTGCCCACTTTCCTGACATCTCACATTCTTCTACTTCAATGACTTAACCATAGCTCAGAGTCTCAACTTTCAACAGCAGTGACCTCACATATAGTGGTTTCTAACTCTCCTGGCTGTGGAGAAAACGTCACTAGTACAAATGAGTACACAGGGAAACATCACCGTGAAAGCAAATGGAAGGTAAACAAAAAGCACCTCTAGACTATTACTTTATAAATAACAATAGTACAAGGGTATCATGACGTTTCAGTCATGCTGACGAGGCTGAAGATTTTGAATGTGAATAGCAGCACAAGGTACTGCTATTTTCTTGTCAAATGCTGACTGGTCTGCAGAGACCTTGTCCCAGGAAAGATGGAAAGTCTTCCAGGTGAGGCTAGAGGAAGGTGAGTAGAAGGCAAGATGAAGATAGCTGCCTTTCTGCTACACTTGCTATGTTTATTTATAAGGAGACAAAAGCCTTCAATCCCCAGGGCTCTCCATATAGCACCTTTCACTTGCACTAAGTCAGCAAAACAGAACAAGTCTCTTAAAATTAAAATGAAGGGAAAACATGCGATAAAATAAAACATATAAGTCCCAAATATTTCAAATATATATTCTGCTTCACTTTGCAGTTTCTGCTCACCAACTACTCACAGAATGACAGTCTTATCAGATAAGAGTGGCCAGCTGCTATACGCTGCATTTAAATTTATATTGCAAACAACAGGCTCCATTACCCAAGGATTTTCTCATTGCATTCCTAATATTGTCTTTCTGTATGGTTTATTGTTCCTCATTTCCTTACATGCTCTTTGCTTTCTAGTGTGTGCCAACACATCCTGGTATTTGTTTCAAACATTTTGTTTTTTCTACTTAATCTGCCTTTGACTGTATTTCCTTTTTTATGCTTCTAAATATTCTCTGCTTCTCAAACACCATCTCTAAAGCTGCTGTCTCATACACTCTTTGCTGTTTTTTTTTTTCCTCCCTTTCTGCTGCCCCCTCTCTTCCTTCATCCCCTAATCATTTGATCACTGCAGTTCTTTGATGTGTGAGTCTTCCAGTTCAGGCCCAATTTAATTATGTTTTTCAGAAGACTGACCTCTGTGGTCCCAATTTGTTCAAGACATTTCCTTCATTGATCGAGGGCCAGATCCCTGTACTGCCTGTTCTAAACTACATTCCTGATATTAGAAGCATCCATGTATTAGCTCTCAAGGTCAGTTTGCATATATCAGCAGCTAATTGCACTGATTTATTTCCAGTGGATACAATACACTCTTCCCTGCCCTTAGGTCTAGATGCATTAACACAAAATCAAGGGGAAACAATTAGGGGTATTCTTACACTACAACAGACGCACTTGCTTCACTATTCATAAGCATCTTCAAAGAATAGATTGCATTTTTCAGTAAATTGCAACACATCCCAAAGGTCTGTATATTTAATTTCTGTTGGGCTATTATGAAAACAACATCACATGTTATCGGACTTTCCCTTCTTAAATTCTCCTCTTGTCATCAAATGTGGGGTTTCAAGAAAGAATAAGAGTCCTGTAGAACCTTTATAAAGTAAAACATGCTGTCTTGATGGCACCCAGCTCTGTTTATAAAATACCAGTCTGATATACATGAAAAACTCCCCTCTATAAACAAACAAACAGCAGCATTCCTCAGCAGAGCAGTACGAGTGTCATATCTGCAGCAGAAAAAGTTAATGAAAACTAAAATACAATATTTTTTATCCCAGGGAGGGAAAACTGCAACAATCCAGCAAAGAAAAGGGGAAAAACATCCGTGGTGTTTGCTGCTATTCATTACTTCCATAGGGTCTGCAGTTAGTGGAGATCCAGAAGCATACAGAGCTCAGTGACAACTTCACAACAGCAGTTTGCCACTGAGCTGTGCGTGTTCAGTGAGCACGAGGAGTGGCAAAGGTCTCTCTGAATTAGGCTGAGCTAATTAAATACAGCTCTGTGCTTGACAGGATCTATAGATGCCGCAATCCACTTTGTCCAGTTCTACCCAAGGATGATGTCAAATCTAAGTGGACCAGCATGAGCACGCTATCCTTGCCTGCTGCCAAAAGCTAACAGCCTGAATAAGATCAGCACAACCTTTACGCTTGACCCTGACTGAAAACCGTCAAGGAAACTGAGCCTCTGGATAAAACCAGAGCTGCGTCAGGACCCCAGCGTCCATTCCACAAAGAAGGCTAAAACTGGGATGGCATATATGCTACCGTGAGTGAAAAAGGTGCTGGTCTCCTTTTAATGTGAGAGGTGCTGAAATCCAGAGAGATTTTGACAGTCCCTCCTTCCTCACCTCCTCACTATGACCATCACAAGATGTTGGCTTTCATGTTAATGGAAGATTTTTTTGCTTTGGTTGAGTTTTTGATTATAAGAATAGTTGAAAAGTACTTTCACCTCCCTTATGCTCTCTATACAATTATGACGATGGTGTGAGAAACTACAGAAATTCTTCCCAGGAGATAGATGTTCATATAAAAAGAAGAGATTAAAACAATCAATCAAAAAATCAGATAATCATAATTCAGAAATTAATAAAATATAACTCTTGGATTGTCTGTCCTACTATCTCACAGTTCCCACTTTTTTTTCCCCCACTTATGTTTAAATGACCCAAGACACACATCTCTTACCTCAACCAAGCAACTCACAGCATAACAACTTTAAGTCTCAGAAATATTTTATAACACCCAGCTCAACCCGGCTTCCTGATGAAACATGTCTGCCCAACACACACCCAACTCATTTTCCCACTTCTGAGTTCACCCACAGCAAGGTCTGCAAACACACGTGTCCTTGTAATAACTACTTGAAATGGGAAGGGGGAGCAAAGTGTCCAGCCTGCAGTGATCAGTTCCTGCTTGATATTTCCCCACTCCTGCAGCCTCACGCTTGTTGGCTCATGGAGGATGTTCTGTCTGAATTCTGGAGATTGATCTAGACTTTTCTGGACTAAGTTCTGAAGTCTCCATTCTCAAAATCTGTGGGAGGCTTGCCCAAGTAAAATGTGAGCAAGCATATCAAGACATGCACCTCTGAGCAACAGACTCCCTGAGAAAGTCACCAAAAATGACAAAATAACACCTGTCCAGTGTACAGGATCATTTTAACTTGGAGCTGTGTCACAAGAACATCATCTCAGTTCTCCCAGTACAGAGGGACTCCATGGTGTCTGCTGCCAATAATAATAGGGATGGTGAATACAGCATCTGTGGCAGGCCCTCTGCAGGGTGTCAC
This sequence comes from Tringa tobata, assembly GCA_033628505.1. NCBI lineage: Eukaryota > Metazoa > Chordata > Aves > Charadriiformes > Scolopacidae > Tringa > Tringa tobata. The sequence continues at coordinate 2,131,199 of JAHREE010000287.1, forward strand.
TCCCAGGGCATCGGTGAGCATTTGACACTTATTTGCCCAAAGAAACATCCTAAATCTCTGAGTTGGCTGGAGAGCCCTAAACGAACACACCAGTAAAACCTCCTCTGAAGGTATTTCTTGATTTCATTCAGATAAACTTGCTTACTTTTTCTCTTTTCAGTAGCTTGCTTTTTCTTGAATCTCTGACATGCTCTGGAGTATACTCGTGCTCCTTTTCCTATTCATCAATAGTAAGGATGCACTGTGGTCGTGCTAGGCGTCAAGGAGTCTCCATTTCCTTGGTAACAGCAAACAGTTAGTAAACTGGAGCAAATAAAAGTGAAATGTGATGCAGACACTGAGCTAAGTATTCAAATGCTTGATGTCCTGTGCTGATAATTTAGTCTGAAACTTCTGTTTTGCTGCTATCCCCCTCTACACTTTATTTTCCCCAACAACTGAAGAGGTAAATTATGTTCCTCAGTATAGAGTACTGAGACTCAAAAAAATAAGTTCAATGTAAGGGATTAATAACACTTCAGTGATGACATACTGGGGTGTAGAAAAAAGACAGCACAATAGGAAGTGTTAAACACATGTCAGCGTTCACATGGTTAATTCAACGGCAACCCAGATTTTTGCTGGTGTGCACCACAAGCACAGTGAGCAGAAGCAGCTGATAAAAGCAGCAGTTTGTGCACAGAGCAAAAGCACCTTTGCAGAAAAAGACCTGGAAGTCTTGTTGGATACCAAGTTGAACATGAGTCTGAAATGTGCCTTTGTGGCAACGAACACCAACAGCCTCCTGTGCTGCAGTAGGCAGTGTTGCCAGCAGGTTGAGGGAAGTGTTGCTTCCCCTCTACTCAGCACAGGCGAGACAATTCTGGAGTGCTGGATCAAAGCCTGGGTTCCTTAGGGCAAAAGACACATGGACATACTGGAGCAAGCTCAGAGAAGGGCCATGAAGATGATTAAGGGACTGAAGCATCTCTCCTATGAGGAAAGGTGAGAGAGGTGGGACTGTTCAGCCTGGAGAAGAGAAGGCTTGGGGGGGAACTTATCAATGTGTACAAATACCTGAGGGTGTGTGTATGAGTGTGTAGGAATAAAGGAGATGGAGCTAGAGTCTTCTCAGTGGTATCCAGTGAGAGGATAGGAGGAAATGGGCACAAATTTAAATACAGGAAATTTAGTTTAAACATAAGGAAAAAAAAAACCAAAAAACTTTACTGGGACAGCACTACAGTTGAATACCAGTAACGGGTTGTCCATAGGAATTTAGAAGTCTCCATCCTAGGATAGGTTCAAAATCTCACTAACACAGTCCTGGCCAACCTGTTCTACTTGACCCTGCTGTGAGTAGGCAGGTGGACTAAATTATCTCCAGAGGTGCTTTCCAAACTCAACTACTCTGATTCTGTGGTGTAAACTGGTTGCATATTCTTATGCTACTTATCTAAAGGGTATTCCTGATCTCAGTGCAGAACCAAAAGAGTTTCTGCCTTTGTGCTGTCTACAACATTACCTCTCTCATACACAACTTTGAAAACAATGGAGATGAGTAACTAGACTAGTGGATTCTACAATAATGAAACTCTATTCAGAAGAAAATTAATTTCTAGTGAAGATGATTCCATCAAACAGGCTCTTATTATAGCAAATACTTCTCTCCAGAATACAAGCTAATAATTTCCTCCATCCATCACAATTTGTAGTCCTGGCTCAGGTATCAAGCAGAACCAAGAAGAGTCAACTTTCATGGGTCAGTATTCCAGACACAAAGAGGGGGTCAGATTGCATTGGTTGATAAATTATGGTAAAGCTATTGCTAGAAATCAGTCCTTTGTTAAAATGACTGAGAATGATTACAACCACATGATGGTCAGAGAAGCAATGGTCCTAGACTCCCTCTTCCAAGATTATTGCCCATTTTGGAAATCAGCTGAAGTTGCACATTTAAAAAAAAAAATATTTTTTTTTTTTTTCAGTTTAGGTAAATTGTGACAGCAAATGAAGTAATCATCTCATTTTTTCCTAAGCCTATCATAGGAGCGGGAGTGCAATTGGTGTGGACAAGGAGGAAACGAAACTTGTGCTCTTCACTCTAAAATGGGAAGTGACAACAGTGATAAAATAGGCTTTGTTACGGCACGTAGATGAATTAAAAGTAGGCAGTTCAATCTCTCTGCTTTGTCCCAACCAACCATCTTTCCTGGCCTGACAGTTCAGTGAATGTGGTTCATTGCAGCAATGCCCCTTGCCTGAACACGTAAAGTTTCTCTGGTAAAAGGTGAAGGGTAAAGATCATCTGGAATTAATGTCTTTTCCAGAAAAAAACGCTGAATATAAAATGCCTGTGAATACAGTCTGAGGAATTCCAACATTTAAAGAAAGGCTTCATCTCCAATGACACGGATTCATGCCTAGCACAATTTAAAGAGCCATAGAATACAGGGATGACACAAACATCTTCAGAAAAGAGACTGAACCTAATCAGATATATGGAAATATTTCCCTCAAGTATCATATGTTCCATTTTACCACAGCTAATGATGAAGAACACGGTCAGACACTGCAATGAAAAATGATAGAGGAGAGCCATAGGGGAAACCTGCAAACAGAAAGGCGCACCCTAAATCAGCCATGGAGCCTGTAGGAATACCTGTGAATTGCTTCACTGTTTGCCGGTACATTAGACCCTGAGAACAAAACAAGTTTTGTTGCTTCCTCTGGAACCGGGTACATCATCGCTGCAGTGACATACCAGCCCAAAGTATTTACAGCATGTTTCATCTCAAATACAGAAAGCTTACATCTCTGCATCAAACCCATCTTACAGTCAAAATAATTTCTCTGTCAAACTGTTCATAACCTGACAGCCACAGCTGTTTTACTGAAGTGTGAAAGAAATCTAACTTCTCTTAATAAAGCGTCTATTGCTTAGGAGCCTTTGGTCCTCAGGAATTCCTTAAAAGCCAGTGAAAGTGTGAGTTACTTCTTTATCAATATGAGTCAGGAAGCATCTGGAAACTACTTCCCATATGATGCAATATAGTGAAATAATACAAGCATCTCAAGGTTTGGATACATTCACACAGTGCAGCTGCTTATCAAAATACAAGCAAGTGATTAATCAAAGCACAAAGAGATGGGAGAAAATGCAAAATGTCCCATCTCGTTTCAGGTGCCTAATCCACTGTTTTCCCTAATTTTCAAACCACTACATTTGTATTGGTTCCTTGTAAGAAGTTGTTATTTCTGCAAGGCATTGATGGCATGGGGAGAATATTCTTTAATGACAGGGCTGATTTTACCAATCTGCCCTCAACTCTTGTTGTACAGCAATGAGTTAAATGAGAGGTTTGGCAGAGCAAACATGGAGGAACAAATGCAAAGAACTGGAGAGGCCTTGACTCCAGTTATACCTCAATTGCAGGTGTGTTGTAAGTGGAATCAGTTAAAGTCTTCAGCATTTAACTCTTTGTTTATCATTCTTCATTTAAAATAATCACTAAAAATAATTTGTGCTGGTTCCAACAGTTTAGCAAAGTTTGGTCATCAGAATTAAGGTCAGATGAGATTCTCCATCTGAGTCCCAATCATAGACAAATTTTTAAACAGTTTTTCCTTCTTGTAGTGAAAAAGTAAGGTGAAAGATAACTACGGGGCTTTAAGAGGGTAGTTTAATCTGGTAACAAGCTAATATAACACAGAAGAATTATACAAGACTTCTTATTTCTCCTGTGAGGTTTTTTTCACCGTCTCATAATAGTAATTTTTTAAAAGTCTACTTCAGGAATTGATTTATTTCAGGAGATGCCTGACACTAGGAATCCCGGAGTGATGAGGTACGTATTTGGCCTTTCATAGCCTTGCTTTTGTGGGGTTTTCATGGAAATTTCCATGGCTGGAAATTGGAAGAAAGGTCGAAGACTGGGAAATGCTGTCCCTGACAAGGCTGCATGCCTGGAGCTTCTCACCTTGCCATCACACCCTACCCTGGCTGCTGAAAACTGCAGTCAGAGCACATTTCACTAAGGAGACAGCATATCACCGGTACATAGTCTTTAAATGTTTTACACGGTATAATTTCACAGATGGATCCAGGGATGTTTTAACAGAACTATTTCATTTTTTTTTAGGAGGACAGATTGGAATAAAAAAAAAAGAAAAACAAACCCAGAAGTATATATAGCAATGACTAACTGTCTACAAATAGTTGAAACATCTGACTATTAAAGATGAAAAAAAATTGTTTAACATACTGCAGAGGTATACAAATCGTCAGAATTTAGTGTGTATAAAACAGCTGAAGATGAAAAGGAAAGATAATCTTGTCATGCACAGGGACTTAATTTCACTGCTTTGTCACAGACAACTGGTATTTTTCCTTTGGAAAGTCTCTTAATATTCCTATATGTGATTTCTCTGTCCTTACAATGAAAGCAAAGACTTTTACCTTTCATTGTTTTTCTGTCCTGTCAACACATTTGAAAGCAGTTTGGACTGAAATTGTTTCTTTCTATGCATTCACATAATATGTGCAAATTATAATCCCAGTTGCTTTGGGGGCCTCTTGGCACTGTCCTAATTAAATAATTATACTAGGACAAAAAGTGCCTTATAAATGTTAAATGTCATATTCTAGTTATTCTAATTATGTTATCTACCTAGTGCTATAATGTATAATAAATTACTATTTTCAAAGGATAATTTAATCTGAATATCAGCTACCTCATTTAAAGCAAAAGCTACAATTTCAAAGTATATTAGTGGTTTAGGAACTGCAGACATACTTCCAAAAATGATTAAGGCACATACAGACTCTCAGTATCATTGAAAACTTTTAGGAATCTCATTTTTGGGGAACCAAGTAATTTATGAAATTTCTATTTAGGTATGAAAAACAGTTAAGGACTTCTGAAATTTGGATGCAAGAAGTCTTGACTGTGAAATTGTCTCCCAGGAAAGCAATGTGAGTCACTTTGCTAAAAAGCATATTTAAATGGTCTGAACAAAGCACCCAAAATTTGTCACAAGCAAAATCTCTAGAATGCTAGAAGAAGGGTAGATCACTATGAGCTAACTGGACTTCTTTTTATCTCTCTCTTCAGTAAGTCTTTTGTAGAGTGTTATTTTTTTCCTATGGCAAAACTAATAAAAGAAACCTTTCTTCAGTACAGCCTTACACTCACTCTGCTAATTCACTGGAGAATAAAGCTCCTTTATTAATATACTCTACATTCTCACACATATCAAATAATACGTCAAAAGAAAAGAAAGGAAAGCAAAGCACTTGGGTGACATTTGTTGACATTTCCAACACAGAGGAAACAAACAAGTTAGGCTGTTGCTGAATGTTAAAAAGGCCGTGGAGAGTGAGTTTCCCCTCATCAATATGGCCCTCGGGGCATTTTTAACGCAGCCTAATATTGTGTTCCCTAGCAGGAGGTATTCCTACAACACTAGGAGACAGGGATGGCTCCGCTCAGCTCTTTGGAGACCTCAATAAAAAGGTCAACAGATCTTTTATTTTAATTTAGATTTTTAAAAGATCAAGGTCACTTTTAAAAGAGAATAATCAAGATGCTCAGCCTGCATCTTAACAAAACATCAGCTCCAAACAGAAGTCCAAATCAAAATACAAGTGTTTTCATTTTTATATAAAATTTAAAAAGAGATTGAAGCTTCTTTATTTTTCTTCTTTCGTTTTCTGAAACCATGTTAAGATCCCTTTAGAGGCTGCAACAGAGAAACATCAAAAACCTTAATGTGGCCTGAGGGTGGCTCACTACAAAGCCATGTGCTAATAATACCTTACATTTATAGCTCTTTTAATCCAGAAGAACTGGATCCCCAGGCAGTGCAGATACTGTGCATGCAGGAATAACAACTTTGAGCCTCCTTACTGACGTGTGACTGTTCCTGCGGGTCCCCAACACCCAGCCTCCAAAATGCCCCATATCTTTAGAGCCAGGGGAACACCCGGTGTTATGGAAACCGCATGGAGAAATTCAGTAGAGCAGAAAGCAAATAAATGAGCTGGAATTCACTAGAAAATGGAAACTGTGAGCCCTACTCTCATAGAAGGTGTCTTGGGCTCAGCAAAGAAACAGACATGTTCCTGCAGGAGGTGCCCTGGAGGCTTTTGGTGCCTCTGGCTCAGCCCCGCTGAACATGGGAGCTCCCACCTGCCGTCCTGGCAGTGTCCCTCCTGGCACAGCATCCCTCACCCTGCAAGGCTTCTCAGATGAGGAGGAGGAACTCTCTGACCAGGTCTGACCAATGATCTCAATGCCCCAGCGCAAGCCACATGAAAATCAAAACCGCTTTTTCATGTAATAAAGATGAATCTCACGCTTCCATTATCTTAGCTTTACAGAGTATCAGCTCATCTGGGCAGGAAAAGCTGATGTGATGAAATCTAAGAATAAAACACCAGGATTAGCCTGAATTCATTTTTACCACCTGCTAATTTTTGAAGATATATTAACTTAATGCTTGGCATTTTACAGGTAAATATCTATTTCATTTTACACGTTAAAAATAGTGAGGGAAAAGGTGATACACTAATATATCTCAGGTAAAAGATAAACATGTTTTCTTTATATGTGGGAAGCTGCCTTTATATCTACGTCCAAATACTGAACTACTCCTCAGTGATGCACATTGGCATGACCAAATTAAAAGTCAACAGAGCAGTGCTGATTTACATCTGATGTGTCTATTTCTAGAGCTTTAATACAACAGTAATAAAATAATGATTAATAACGATCACAGCTCACATTATTTAGTGGCAGTAATCACGGAATATCTCAAAGCATTTGTAAGCTATTTGCACAGGGAATTGCACTCACAGTTATGTACACACATAGAAGAATCACATCAGTTACCTAGAATTTCTATTGTATATCTCATAGGTCCAGGATCAAATACTGACTTAATCCTGTCAGCTCTACCACCTACACTTTCATGGTATGACTTTTCAAGTGTTTATCTATCATAACAATCCCTATATTTAAGATCATAGAAGCAATGCCCTTTTTCAGCCTTTCTGAAAATAATACTACCACCACTGATACTGCTTTTATTTTAGTTCTTCCTCATTTATCACTGTACTATGGCTCATGGAAATGTTTGAATTGCTCATTTTTAGGTTTAATAAATACTTTCTACAGCCCATGGCTTTATATTTTGGATATTGACAAAAGGAGAATTTAAACTGCAGAAAAAACCCTGTCACTCATATTTTCCTGTCATCTTCCTGAGTAAGCCTGAACGCTGGCACTCATTCTATAGCTTGTGTCATTTACATTTTTAATAAAGTAGCTTATTTACTGAATTGCAGTTGTTCTGTGGATTATATCTAGTTGTACAAATCCTGTGTGTGCCAGATTTCACAGACGCTCATTCCTTTTCTTTCTGTTTATGTGTATGTGCATAACCTGAAATTTCTGGTCCATTTGCCTCAACAGGTATATGTCCCTGCCCCCTGACTATGTACCACATAATTCAGTTCAAAATTCAGCCTTATACAAAATCCAAGGAAACTTTCACCGAGTGAAGGCAACCAACTCACAGCTGGGTGGCATGGAGAAAATAGGGCATGACTGTCACTCACCATTAATGCTATTTACCACCGTCTCTATCGCTGCACAGCAGAATACCTCGCAAAGCCTCTCTCCTAGGTGGGGCCAGCTGAGTCTGTAACTCTCTGTGAGCACTTGATGACAAGCACCCAAGAGACAAGCCACTGCCAGGTTTGGTTTCTCCGGTTACTTTGATCAATTCTATTTGATAGGGGCTTTCACGTCCATAAGCCACCTAGCATGAAAGTACATCATCTCCAATGTGACTTTATAGCTTTTAAAAGAAAGGAGGACGTGGTAAATACAGAGGTGTAAGCTGTAACAATCCTCTTGAGCCTGCAGTCAAAGCACTGTGAGAGCTTTGCTGGCTTATTTCAGTGTCTGGCAGCAGTCTCTGACATGGACAGTGCCATGATTCTAGTGGTCAGTGGGGGCAAGGGGACAGGAAAGCACCCTGTCCTCTCCCCAGACAGACTGGGTGTTGTCACCGCTTATGGGTACACTAGGAACAATGTTGCTCCACATTATGGCTGGGTCTGAGAGGAGGGGCAGACACTAATCCCACAGCAGTGTCTCACAGTAGCTGCCATCTCTCTGTAGCTCTGATCTCTGGCACATCAGATACTTGCCTAAAACACATCACCTGCTCCTTTTCCCACTTTGGCCAACCATCTCTTCATTCAGCCTGTGATGGACCAGCAGCTACGTTTCCTTTTGCCCTCATATGCCACCAGTATTGATTTTGACCAACTGATGTATTGCAACTTCTCAAAAATTAATATTTGTGTTGTGGTTTCAGATTACTGAACACCAGGCCTTTATTATTATTAGTTCTTTACTTTATGAGTTCTCACTTTTTTTTTTTTAGGATTGGTCAGCTCTGTTCCTGAAGTTTTAAATAGAATATGGCTGGCTGATGGGAAGAGCCATGATACTTTTCATAAAAATAATGGTTTATTTTTCAGTTTTCAGTAGATAGTGAAAATTCACCACAGTTTTCTATTGTGTTTTATTCCAAATCCAACTTCCTGTGTGTTTTTGTTTAAATGTTTGATTTCTCATTCTCTTTTTCTCCCCACCCACCCCATTCTTCAAGTGCAGATAACGGGGAGCATCTCTAATGCAGAAGGAAGACCAGAAATGATGTTCAGAACTAAAATATTCTCTCATCTTTCTCCCAGCTCATTTGCTCAAAGGAATTGCATATCTAGAAAGGAAACAAATTGTTTTATACTTATCACCAGGTGAAACTTCAGTTGGCTTTAATCTACATAACTCCATCAAATTCTTGGGACTTTTTGAGGAACTCAGGTTGAAAGTATGGTAAGTCTAAGGTCTCTCAGTGGCCACTGGTCTGAGATGAGCTTTTCATCGTAACTCAAAATGGAATTATCATCTGGAGGTGTTTACCTCCCTCCTTTGACAACAGATTTAGGCTCAAGTGACTACTATGCTCTCAGCTGCCAGAAGTCGGACAGGATGAATCCAGACCTGACTGTTTTGTCCTAGTAAAGTGAAATAAAAAGTAAACAGGTATTTCCCCAGGATATAAATTTCTTATTTTATTCTTACAACAGCAACACTAATATTGGCCTTATAACTGCCTCACCTTCCATCTTAAAAAGTTGCAGGTCCACATACCAGTTTTAATTGCAGAAGTTGAAACTAATTTTAATTTGATGGGTTTATACTATTGCCCACAACTTTACTAGGAGTGGCTTTCTGCTTCAGGGAGCTTAGTGAACAGAGAGAGCAGCTGCAGGACAGTCTTCTAATATAAAAAAGGGCTTTGTAGAACTTCCTTGTGTAGCTCCCTGAATATAACTGCCTGACCTTGAGAAAAGAAGCAAGGGGTGACTATATTTGACTTAAGTATTAACAGATAGGAACTGGCCAGTGAATCCTTCAAGAGACCACTGAAAAGCAACAGAAGTTCAACATAAAAGGAAAGCTCTGACCTTTACATTTAAGTCTCCTGAAGTTACTAGGGAAATGAACTGTGGCTCCTCTATAATGTTAGTCAACAGTACTGTCCACTTCAGATGCAAAAGGATCCTCTATCCCCTACTGGGAGATAAAACAAGTAGAAAAAGGCCAAATCCTTCATAAATGACTCTACTATCCCCAAGAGGATGAGCAAATGTCAGCCAGCTGCTCTGAAGTACAATCTTCATGCACTAAAATAAATGTTAGTACATTATCACTTTGGTTGGTACGGGATGAGGCACAAAAGTTGCTCCAGCAGTGAGGTTTTAATCTTTGGGCTAGATTCATTCAAGCAGCTCTGGAGGTCTCAAATACCTATTGCATTGATCTACAGGAAGTAATATGCCTATGAAAGCATTTAGTTCCAGGGACATTACTGGCAAGAAGCACATCAAGATTTCTGTAGTGAATATTTTGCTAGTGAAAGCTTGACAGTCTGAACAGTACTTCATAAAAACTTTGTGAATTGTTGACTGAATACATTTCCTGGTCATTCTGGGTATTCTTTACTTCCAGTAACACTGGACACTTTTGAGATTGCACACACAGGAGTAGAGATTGCAGGTGAATTCTGTGACTCCTTTGGTTGAAAACTAGACATATAAAGGATTCATAGTTACTCATACAACAAGAGGCCAGGAGAGCTGTAATGACAACACCCAACAAAGAGTGAAAGATGTTTCATTTCAGTTTTTTCCCTCCTGACACTACATTTCACAAGATGACTGGGTTCTTTGCCCAACAGCATTGTAGAAACACAGCTGTATGCAACACACTGAAATAATGACATGTGCAAGGCTGATTTCCACTGTAACCTAGAGCCAAAGCTTTTTAAATCCCACACAGAATTTTAAAAGGAATCAGAATCAGTGTTTTATGTTAGCCAAAGCGCCCTCAAAAATTAGGCAACCCCCCTATTCTTTACTTCACATTCAGATCTGTCACTCTGCCTGATAACAAACGACAGATTGTCTCCTGTACAAGCATTGCCACCCAGAGCTCAATTCTAGCATTAAGGTCTGTTAGACAGGAGCTCAACATGTCGGTCCTCAGTGAGTTTAAGATCTGTAGGGACTCTTTAGAAACAGTCCTAAAAATTAAGTAAGCCAGGTGAACAGAACCATCTTAAATAAACAGCTACTTAAATTCACTGTAGTACTGTCAATACTTTCTTGAAGTGATGGCTGAACAGGTCGATTTATTTTGGAGTGGCTGACAGCCAGTGCTCTCTCTAAGACCTTTACATTAGAACTTGGCATTAAATTCTGCTTTAAAGTACTTAAGGAAAAAGCAAAGAGGAAAATATAGATGTTCACTTTTCCACCGTCTTCCCTTTGTTTACTGCCATCATAGTGGAGCTGCACCTGTGGCAATCAGGTGGAAAAAGAGGGCTGTTCATCAAGCTGTAAATTGGTATGTTGTTTTTCTCTGAAGCTAAGCTAAGTCCAACTGTTGTTTCTAAGTGTGAGGGAAAGGAGCAAGTGCTGCAACGTGTACGTGACAAAATTTCATCTATGAATTTGGTGTATCGGCATGGGATGAGCCAGTCACCTGGTAGAAAACCAAAACAGCCAATCAAAAAAACAGTTAAAGCAAGTTTATTGTGTTACAGATTTTTCTAGTTGCCTCAGCTATTGTGTGCCTGGGCAAAGTTGCAATACTTACTTGAGATGGAAGCACCCTCTGCCTTTCTGCAAACATACCATATCTAAAGTGCAGCATTACCGGTACTGTAATGCTGGATCCTCTCCTTCACCCTCCCTTCCTGCCACCCCAGACAAAGCTGTGTTACTGCTGTAACCCACTGTATCCACCCATATTTTGGGCCTCTGCATTTAAGCAGAGTTCTGTGCACTTTGTTTGGAATGTGACCTCCTTCCTTGGATTCCCTCCACATACTTTTCATTGTGCTGCTTCAAAATGTAATATAATTTGGAGGTTGAGAAAATGCACTACAGGTATTAGGAAGTGAAGGAAACTCATGCTACTCTCCCCACACACCCATATTTCACACTATTGTCTACAAGCCAAGATAAGACTTAGAATCATAGGATCATGGAATGGTTTGCATTAGAAGGGACCATTAAAGGTCATCTAATCCAGCCCCCCCTGCAATGAGCAGGGGCATGTTCAACTAGATCAGGTTTCTCAGAGCCCTGTCCAACCTGACCTTGAATATTTCCAGGGATGGGGCATCTGCCACCTCTCTGGGCAACCTGTTCCAATTTGCATTTTATAGAGTTAACCCACAGGCACTTTACAAGTGAAACAAACGAAAAAAGAGACTTAGTGTATTTTGTAAATCCACCAATGCAAAAAGGAATATGACACCTGTCTACACAATCTTGAAGAGTAAGAGTAAGGAAACTTTGAACAAGAGGTCCAACAAAAAAATGAAGAGAATAAAAGGAATAAGAAATTTCATTAAAACTCTCATAATAAATTATGAACTATGGAAATCTCAGCAAAAGGAAAGAGGTCTGTCATACACAATAGGAAAAACTGGTTTACACTGACTAGTCAGAAATGGTCCTGCTCTAACAAGAGGTGGAAAAGGTGACTTACTGGTAACACATTTTTCAGCTTTGGCTTCTGTGGATCCACTGCCCAGCTACTAGATTAGATTTTGAACACGAGGGATTCCACAAAGCATGTGTTATGCTCATGCACAGTCAAGTGGATTAAGGACTAAAACATTTCTTAATTCACTATAAATCAGTGTAGTAAGATTTCTGCTATCCTTTAAGGTATTTTTATTATTAACACTAAGCTGATGGGAGAAACAGATGAGTTTTGACCTTTAACTCTAAAAGGCTTTTTCAGAAGTGCATAAATTTTAATTCTTCATTTTTACTCCTTCATTTTATGCTCAGCCTTCCTTTTCTTTTTATCTCATAATTCCAACCAATGGTTTCAGGACTTTTTTATTTCAGGAAATGTCCATTCTTGAAATTTCTGGGAATCCTTTAAACCTTGATTTCTCTGAATACCTAAACATTCATTCTCAACAGGGTATAGAAGATCTAAGGTCCCTAACTCAAAAAGGAAGGACCAACCTAAAACAAGGGAAGAATAGCTGCATGGCTCTGATGCACCGAAACAAAACTTTAAATGTTAATACAAACTTTGAAGTGTGCACTTCATATAAAGTTAAAAGATAAGAACAAGCCTTTTTTTTTTTTCACTGCAGATGAAAAGAAACAACTGAGAAAGGAATGTATTTCAATAAGTTAAGTGACTCCTATCAACCAACTCATTCAGTTTAGGTTTTCTAAGTAATTTTTTTCCATTCCCTAAGATGTGAGATTTACCCCCTCTGAAGCAGAAGTCTTCTGTCACTTGAGCAAGAATAGCTCAGACAAAGCAAATCTTTTGTACAATCTAATCTACATCAGCTTTGGCCAAGGAAGGTGAATATTGCTTCTAGATATCATTATTACAAATATTAATGATTATATTGCATAGTGGGTGCAGGAATGATGTCACCTAATTTCCTAAAATTAAAACCTCCGGTTTAGAGTTGATTGTCTAAGCTATTTTTATAGGCAAAGAGCAAACAGGCATTTCCAATAGATAATTCAGCTCATGTTAGAGTAAAAAAGAACAGATGAGGTTTTGTGGTGCCTGTCTTGCAGTATGGAGGAAACTGCAACAATCAGCTTAGAGCAGACATTTAACATGTCGATATCCAAGCACAGTAAAGCTAGCAGGACTGAGTGTTTTCTCTGAGACACTGCCTTCATTCATTTAAGTATCACTTCCAAGTCAAAAGCAGTCAATGAGGCAACAAATGCCAAAGATTTAGGTTAAGAAAAACATCAAAATAAATAGCAGATAATTATTTAGTCTGGAAAGACAGAAGACAAGTTATTTTGAATACATCTCTCACCTTTCTATATAAACCATTAGGTAAAAAAAAAAACAAACTTAAAAAAAAAATCAGCGTCTAGTGAAGTCATACGTAGCTATAGCTTTTATTGCTTTGTCATTTCAGTTGAAAAAGATGACATTTCTGGGCTTGATGGCTACACCTTTATCCCCAGGTGTCTCACATATATACAGGAAAATAACTGAAGGCAAAGAACATGCTCAGGACACTTAGAAGCTCACAGCTACTACCTGCAGTTCCAGAAGGCTCAAAACTTTCAGGAGGGAGCTTTTTATTTGTTAGCTTTACTGGTTTAGTAGAATCATGGTACTTAGTGTTGTGTAGGCATGTTAGGAGTTGCAATCATTTGAGGATGGTCAGAAGGCATATGATTTGATCATTTGCAATTTAAAGAGGGAGTCATTCCGGTGAACCTGATAGCAGGCCATCAGGATGCCGGTCCTTCAGGTGATGATGCTGTCAAATGGATGTTTAGCAACCTACAGGCCATAAGTTGAAGATTTCTAATCATCATTCATAGAGCTCCAGACAAACATCTTTTATAGTAACGAAGAGTTATCCACCCATACCAGTGAGTTTTGGAGCAGGCCTGAATTCAACTTAGGCACTCAGTGCACACAAAAATCACCAATAAAATTTACTACTCTGGAGGCATTCTCAATAGCAAATAAAGAAAATGAGAAAGGCTGCAAGTAAGCAGTCTCATCACTCTGGAAGTTTTCAGGGAGAGCAAGAACATATTGTTGCTGTTCATACAGTACCTGTTCTTTGATAAACAAAAGGATTCCAGACTCAAGGGCTGCCAATCTGCCACTTTTCAGCTGCACTAAAATTCTCTTCAAGAAGTAAAAGAGCTAATGATTTCTAGCTTCATAGCTCAATTATCTTTCTTTAATGTCATATCATAAATGGTAAAAATCTGACCTGCAGCACTGTTACTCCTCCTCCGAGGAACACCAGCATCACTTGGCTGCCCATTCATGCTGCTGCCTGTTTCCTGTCCAAAGCCATAAACTTCAATATGACATAAAATGCCAATATCACCAGCCATAAAGCTGTGAGAGGCAGTTTGCTCGTCATGCCATCTGGGAAAAAGCTTCTTTACTGTTCTCCAAGACAGCCCACAGGAACCACCCACTTGCTGTTATTGACCTTGAGTTTGATCTATATGGATATTGTCAATCCTTGTTATCATGTTTCTAATAGGAGCTGGAAAAGATTCTTTGACAAACTCTTCAAGAGAGCTCTTGCATTCACTCTGAGTGTGGGAACTGCACCTCATGACTACAACACAGTGCAAACAGACTGGGTCAAAACCTTTAGGAGGTATTTTGGCAAAATGTCTCATCAACAGAACATGCTGGTTCACCACAGCTGAAATCCTGGTGGAAACACTGTGAAAAGGTCAGCAGGCAGATAGATTTCTGAGGTTCCAAGAATCACTACTCAGTTGTGAGGAAAGAAAAGGAGAAACCCAGAACGGCGTTCTGGAAGATCCCACTCCACAAGCCTCCTGACCTCCTGTACTGTTTGTGCTTGGGTATTCAGAAAACTAATTTCAAAACACTAGAAGCTACTTCAGAATTAAATTCTAGTTGGAATTCTTCCATTCTCTTCTGCCTTTTCCCCTGAACTTAGGGCAATAATTTAATCTGCACTGCACTGCTTTTTTCCTAAAAATAAAAAAGCGATGACTGTCTGTCGTGCCCAGTTTTAAATGACAAGATAATTTTTGGCTGATCAGTGTTTGCCAAGGGAATTGAAACCTGTGAAGAAAAATGCCAACCCCTGATAGCGCATTAAGAGAGACAGAAGTAAAATGGCAGTCATAGTAGCTTTCCCTCAGTTGAAAGTTCCTGGCTTTACACAAACAAATATTTTCCTGTCAGCATTTACCACTAACTATTTGAATAATTTTCATTTTGTTTTCATGGCTAAGCTCTTTAAAAATAAACTCAACATCTCCTATGAACCGTATTTTCATAGGATTTCGAAGTGCCTCCACCCTCAGCAGTGCCCAAGAACATAGTCTGGTACACTGGTTTCAGATACAGACTGTTGCGGTGTGCCGAGGTAACAAAAGATAATGTAGAAATAGGGGGATAATAATCATATTTTTTGTCAAATGGCAAAAATAGTTTTAAAAATTAATTTAAGTGTTACAACTAAAAGGTGCTCCAGGGTGAACTTCTTTCTATTATGGCTGCTACGAACATAAAAACAGCTACACTGCTTCATACCAGATGTCCATATAGTCCATCCTCTCCGCAACGCTGTTCACAGGCAGATGCTTAAGATAGCCATATATGACATTTCTCTCAAGTTTCTCCCATTGTGTTGTATCTTGGTTATTGCATCTTTCTCCCAGTGAAGATGAAAACCTGTGCTTTTCCAAAAATACTCATAGGCAGGCCTCTTGCTAAACCATCAATCTATCAGCATTTATCAAAACAATACACATGCAAAAGTGGAAATCTTCTATTTCAGAATGAGTGCACAGAGTCATTCATTGCTCTGGACTGTTCTCTCCTCCAAGCTCTATTTTGTCTTGGATAACTGGACTGAAAACTCTGCAGCATTGGCTCTCTCTCTGCATGTGAACCAGAACACAGGCAACAGACATTCAGTCACAATCGGGAGCTCTCGGTACTGCTGATAAATAGTGCAGATTCAATTACACAGACCAGACACTTACTCTAATCTCAGTTACCCACCTGTGCAGATGCAAAATTACTCAAAAGAAAACCCCTGGTGTCAGCCTGATAAAGTACAACAAATACTCTGTCCAACAATTCCCTTGGAAGGGGTTAGTTGCCAGTGCAGATGGTTCTGGGCCTCTTTTTTACCTTACACTAGTGATTTTTTCCTTGTGAAAGAAAATCCTTCTGAAATTATTTTCTTGTTTTTCTAACCAGATTGTTTTGAAGCATCGCAGTACTAAATCCTTGTGAGCAAAATGAATACACAGAATAATCCAAGGTTTATGCAAAGGCAGCCAATGACAGCAGCAGCTAAACCTCACTCCGTCAAAGGAAACATGTCAAGGACATCCTCTTCTTCTGTTATTACTAAAGATTACAAGGCATAGCCAAGAAAACAAGTCATGCTGCAGGAATCTGACTCAGGGTGTAACGCTTTTCTGGCTTATCCTGCTCCTGGCTTTAAACATCTGGGACCAACACAAAGAAATTGCATCTTTTCTCCCTGCTAATTGTGAAGTAGCTGACTGATTGCTTGTGACTGACAAGTGTCTGATAACAGGAAATGGTGGCGCAGTGGGAGTTTGATGGGTTAAGAAGAATGAGACAGGAAAACCAATAATGTGATTCTTCATTTAAACGTGTGTGCATACAGATTGAGAAATGTCAGCCTTATAGCTGTCGGAAGAGCTAGGAATACAGGAACTAGATACAGGAATTGCTGAGCACCAGCCAGCGTTTGTACCACCATAGCTGTTCTGAGCCCTAGTCACAAACTGGCTTCTCACTGAGTGAATGAAAAAGAATCAGCCCAATGAGTCTGTTCCTCAGCTGCCCGAAACCACCTTTTCACCACAGTAATGCAGCTGTGCAGCTATTCTCAGGGAGCCACACACACAGTGAGAGATGTTCTTTGGAAAGCCCCATATTAGCTCTGCTGGCTCTGTTTGAGCCTCCACAGCTAGTCACTGAGCAGGAGATGCCCTGAGGCAAGCCAATGATGAGAACGGACATGGCTGGGGTCATCCCATGGGCTGGTGCTTCAGGGATGCCAGGGATGATTTATCCTCTGTGGGGACCAAATCAACTCTCAGCAGCCTCAGAGAAGAGATGTACAATACGCTCTCCCCTAGTCTTTACACAGCTGGTGATGGCACCAGAGAGATGAATCAGGGGCCAACAGCAGCCTTTTCAGAAAAGACTCCAACAGATAAGGCCCCAAGCAAAAGTTTTGTTTGAAACAGATGTCCTATAGCTGGGATTTACCGGGAACTGGTTCATTTTCAAGATGAAGAGCAAAGTCATGAAGAGAAGCCAATGAAAGTAACTGCTCTGGCTTTGATGCAGCCGTCCCTGAACTGAGAATAGAAAAGGAAGATTGATTGAAAATACAAAGTGAAGCTGAGCAGTCCACTTTCAGGTCCAGCAGACAGAAGGGCAAAAGTAAACAAGTAGCCTGAAGGGTTGCCATTATTTTAGAAATATGAATTAGATGTTAAAATGTCAATTGATTTTTCATAGTCCAAAATATTATTTATAGCATAGATAAAAATTTCTAATTTCCAATAAACAGTCCCTGAAATGAATATTTTGTACGGAATCCTGCTTAAATTGCTAAGCATATCATCGTATCGAAGTCATTAGGACTGTACAAATGAGTAATGGCAGCAGGAGCTGGCCTTTTATTGGCATGAGTTTGAAATGGCTGTCTTATTCAAGCATGCCAATAAAACACTCTTGCCACACTATCATGTATTCCATTTACTCCCCATTTAAGAGAGAGGGGAAAAGGTTATTTTAGAAATACTTTAGCGTAATAAAATCTTTATTGCTACAATTTTTTGTATATCTTATGCCTGTGAAGCCAGTTGATTTAGTTATGTCTACAGTTCTGGAAGTGATAGAAAGGCAGTACTTATGCATTTTGTATACCTCTAAATATTACTTAAGCTGGAGTGCCTACAAATTGGGAGGGGTGTGCAGTTTTTAAGGTCATATAGCTCACAACTTGACACAAATTTAAAAAAAAAAAAAAGCACATGCTGGGTATATCACAGCCTCACAGTCCCTCCTTCCAATGGTACACAGCAGGTGTTTCTGACTCTGATGACTTGTAAGGCAACAAATCTAAACAGCCTGGGATTGAACTGAAGCCTGTGACTTCAGGCTTCAGCGAAATGAAAGATTTGAAAGATTGGGAAGGAAAGTCTGCCAGGAATGGGCAAGAACATAAACACACACACATTTAGGTTTGGTATCTTCTGAAATCTAAGTTAGAACCACAGATACTTTCTCAGTATTTATTAATATATACATATATTACTGCATATTTGGAGCAGCATCTTGCATTAAATTAAAAACATGCACTATTGTCCAGTTTATCTACTTACTGTGCAATGAACCAAATATCTCTGCCATACTGGCTGAAAAACTGCTCTTTATTCATTAAAGCTATACTATGCATCATTGGGAAAAAGTACTACATACCTTCTACCACTCCTGTCTTCCACCCTTACTGACACCCAGATGACCAAAACAAAAACCAGCCAACCAAACAACCAAATCTCTCTGCTATTGTTATGAAAAGTGAGAAAATTCCTATTTTGCTTTGTTTGTCAACAAACCTGTCAGCTAAACGGTTATTGTGGTATCTCCTCTTGCAGTGGCACAAGAGAAACAGAGGACTCCTGGTGCAATTTTCTAAGTCTGAGGCTGTGATGCTGGCAGTTAGAAAAATCATTGTGTGGCTTATAAACGGAACAAATTTGCTCAAGAAGTCACAGAGAGAAAAAATATGGAACCCCACACTGCCGTTTTGACAATTGCTTTTTGTTCCATAACTTCACTTTAAAAGAGAAGCCAACATCATTTGAAATAAGATATCTGCTTTCTCAGCTGACACCAGTCTGCTGAATAGCAGAATGAGAAATATCTCTGTGGTTATTTAATTATTTAGGGAATAATACGCTATTTTATTTGACAATCTGTTTGCTCTGTGGATAAACTGTAATGCTGAGTAATTTTTCCTTATGAAGGAAAAAGATTATCTGCTCATTAAATAGCCTCATTGGCCCAGTAGCAACATCGCACTACAAATAGAAATGATGCTATGAAAAGAATGGAGCAGAGATGCCTGCAAGTTACAGAAAATACAATAGAGACAATTCAGTCGCTGCAGTGAGTTAGAGGAAGGAAAGCTTTGGGGACTTGCAGCAGCAGAGCTGCCTGTCTGAGCAGAGGAATTTGGGCTGCCAGGGAGTTATTGAGGTGAAGATCAGCTTTCCCCTTTTGGCTGGTTGGGTAACTTGGCTTACAGCCCCCTGGGCAACACCGGATAGTATCCTGCAGGGCCAAGATCAGCAAGCCTTGCTATAATTTCTTAGGGCTGGTGGTTTGATCCAGAACACCAAACAGATATGGAAGGTTCGTTGTCCATAACTTATTTCCATCTGATATGCATCTTCAGATGGAAATGCTCTGGAGTTCACGGAGTAAGTTATATAAGTGAGGATAGCAGGCATTTCATGATGCTCTGATTTTGCAAGGCCTGCATTATGCATGGTGATAATAATAAGCTCTAAGCTATCAAACAGCATTTTCCATTTTAATATGGTCAAATGGTTTCACAGAGCTCTGTCATCATCATCATCATCATCATCGTTTTACAGATGAAAAAGCACAGAGAAGTATTTTGCTTGGGGCTGTATTAGAAACCAGTAACACATCTGAAACTAATACCTAGCTTTCCAACCTCCTAGTCTAATGCTCTAACTACTATTTTACCCTAGAGACAAGAACACTGATAAAAAGCTTTGTCATAACACAAGCAGCATAGTTTACAGCACCTATATAAGAACGCAATAATGATAAAAGATGATTTTAATAACTGACTGTTCTAGGCAGCCAGAGATTTTCTCCAAATAGTGCTATGTCAAATGGCAAACTGAATACTTTTAGGGCTAATGGACATATGAGAGTTAAAGCTTGAATACTGGCTCAGATGAAAGAGCCATCTCACCCTTTTTTTTTTCTCTGACAGTGAGAAGTGTTTCATAGGCTAATGCACCTGGGATTATAAGTGTATTCAGCCAACTAAAACACTGCGTTAACCCAGTAGGACTGTTCCCAGCCTGTGGTCAAAGTTGGTGTGACCATTTCTGCATTTCTTGGGCGTTTCTTGGTATGAAACAACAAGACCACCCTGAGGCCTTTGATGTGTCAATTTATGTAACACTGTCTAACTAAGCTCTCATCCATTTTAAAAATATAGCACATTTTTCTGGAACACATGCAGGTTTTCAAGGCCTCAGTTTGCCTGTCTGCGTTGAAGTGCCAAAATAATGCTATGTGGTATGCTTTACTATCTCAAGTATTTCTAAGTATACAATCCCATTGGTTATAATTAGTGATATAATGTCTAATGATCATTAGTCAAAAGAGGTCTTGAACTACCTGATTTTCATCCAAAACTTGTTGATTAGTAATCCCCTGTAGCTGGGCCATAGCACTCTACTGAAGAGAAACTTGGCTTGAATTTAATCATTTGATTAGCATTCATCCAAGCAGAACATCCTCTTTTGTAGAGAGCTAGCATATTTCTACCTTTTGGTAGCTTTTGACAAGAGGCAGGTGTATCAAGTATAGGAAACGTATACAGTACAGAGTGTTCTTCGATGAGGCACATGGAAAAATACATTCTGCTTTGACAACAGTGGCACTTCCTAGTACACCAGTAAGGTATCACTGAGCTGTCATCAGTTATGTTCTCAGATGGGAGAGATGCATACACAGAAACTCGGAAAAATAGAGAAAGAGATGAAAAACACTTAAAAAATAATTACAGATATGTTGTCTAAAATTAATCAGAGTATTATTGTTGCTGTGATGCTGCATTTTGTCTGTGATAAGGAAGCCATTGACGAGCTTAAATTGTCTTGTTTCTTCAAGAAAACATAGATCAACATAACAACTACCAAAATGTTGGTTTTGCTCCGGTGCTTTCCCTAACTAAAACCCTAGGAACTTCTTGGAGTGCATTGCACCTACTCAGGTCTGCCTAAATTAGTCAGTAGCAGCTACCATCAGTAACTACTGATTCACGTAAACTTCTGGAAGCTGATGCACATTTCAGAAGAAGTTGGATCAAAACACACACATATAGAGGGCATTGGACAGTGAAATAATGTATGCCAAGGGCGGAGAGACTTCCTTTCAGTTTACACACACCAAAAGGCTACTTTCTGCTCCAGATCACATTGACAGCTTCCCCTTGATGGGGCTTGCTGTGACCTCTGTACACCTCTTTGAGTTATGCTGAACAAGATGCATCTCATCTTCTGCTTCCTTCAACAGCGCTCTTTCCTGCCCGGCCTAACGATACTTTACCTTAGTCTATCCAGTACTTCTAGCCATTCTTTTATGCCATACAGCATAATATTACTATTCCTGTCTCCCAGCTGACTATTGCTTTTCATTCGTGACGTACTCATGTATCTTCTCTGTCTGTTGGGAATATTTAGAGAAAGTGAAAGTATAGTTGGGTGTTGGGTGGAAGTTCCCACCTTCTGCCACCTACCCCATGCTCTCACAACTTTTAGATCTGTTTTTGGCATCCCTTGGGCACTTCAAATAAATCTCTGAATCCATGAGGCAAGGCTAAAAATGTACGCAGCAACTCAACAAGCGAGGAAGTACTTCCTCTACAGACAGTAGGTACTTCTATATGTATACATTTATTTTCTGTTTCTTCTGCATTTTCCTGTTTGGTGGATTAGGAGGGAATTTCTTACTCTTAACCTTCTTCCTTGGTTGATGTTCGTGAAGGAGCACAGCCCCTGAAGCTGCCCTGCTAGGAACAGATATGCTGTGCTGTCACCAGATTACAGGACAGAAGGCTTCTTGTTTGGCAGTGCTATGGCCCTTCCGGCTACAAAAGAAAGTGACAGCAAGAACTAAGACCAGAAGGAAGATTAATGGTGTATGTAGCACAGTAGAAATTAGAAATTATCATACTCTGGATAAAGGAGGTGTCCAGAGGAAATGGCTCAAGAAAGGCCAATGTAGGAGCCAGTAACATCCATAACTACTCATTTAGCCAGTTTGTGCAGTTGCATGATAAACTTCACGCAATCTCATAATAATAGTTATCTTCTGACTTGAATGCTGCACAAAGCAAGGGGATCATGATCAATGTCTGCCAGGCACAGGGTACTTGTTACCAAGCAACACGACTTCTTTTCCAGAGCCAAATTTCTACTTTGATTCATTTCATTTGTTTTCTACAATTTATACATTAGCAATTGAAAGGAAGGGGTACAATAAATATCAGTGAAGCATCTGTTAACTCTCTAATGTTCATTAACATTCAGATCAGTGCTGACACAAACAGAGAAATTAATACATAATTCACCCATAAAATTAACTCTTTCACAGATAAAACCTCTCATAGAAAAACTTTGTTGCCTAGGCTAAGATTCAGTTCATTAGCTCTTGTGGACTATGTGGAAGCTTTCTAGAGTTTTGATGTCCAAAAAGCACCGTACTCTTTGCTCACAGAGATATGGTCATAACATGGAGACAGGGACATTAGAAAGGGAGGCGTGACCCAAAGGTAATGAAGAAGTTATTATATGTAAAAAAATAATCACTACATTATACCCTTTGCTAATGGGAAAACAAATTTATCAATGGGATTTGCTATGATACAATCTCCTTGCAGAAGAGCTACTCATTAGAGTGGACAGCTGCATTATGAAATACATATCTTTCTCAGTAACCTTCTGTGAAAGAGTATAAACTTCAGAAAGACTATGGGTGGTTGCCTGATTTTAAAGAGTCAAATACTGTTCTGGACACCTGTGTCTAGGCCATACATGTGGTTGTGAGTTCTTAGGTGATGTTCAGCAAGTTTCTTAACAAATATTTGCATGAGTGCTCACAGTGCTTAGAACATTTTCTGATCATTCAACATGACATTTGGTGATTCAGTTTCTAGAAGTGCTATTATCTTCTGTCTACAACTGAAAACATGGGAACTGCGCCTTGAGAAAACAAATTTATAAAAAACAATAAAGTGACAAACTGAAAGCAAAGTGTCCCGAAAGTTAAGAGATGCCTGTAACAATTTTTATTGTCATTGTCATAACTCAGGTCTTAAAAGGAGAATAATGGAGGATGGCAATGTGGATTGAATTTGGGTAAATAGTAATGCCACCTAGGGGGTATCTGGAGGGTCCAATTTGGTCCTTTTCTATATTATTCATCTCTTGCCCCTCTCTGGCAAAATCTAGTGATGTATCATGTAAGATGGAAGATAGTAGAGTTCCAGAAGGGAGAGAAAATTGTGGATAAATCCACCTTTGCTGTGCTATATAACTGTTGAAGATATAGACATCACATTTGAGAAATCAGGAAACAGACTTGGAAGAGCTTTCTAGCTCTGATCACAGACCTGACGTCAGGACTGTGAAGAGACACTCCTTAATAGCAATAAACCAAAAAAGAATGGCAAGAGAAACATCTTGCTTTTGTCAACCACAGAGTGAAAATCATTTTCCAGGAAGAGCAATTTCCCCAGTGTGGCTTCATGGTGTCAAGAGATCATAAAATAGAAACAGCAGTCTGCTGAAGTTCACTAGAGTCTACAGAAATCTTTCTACAGCTGTCTCTGAGTCATGTGTTAGCAGTCGTGATCACTGCTGAAGGCTTGTTATCTAGTGAGCATTATATGCAGTTTTTGCAATTCCTTAACAATTGACAAACGAGGGCATTTTCATATGACCTTCCCTTCTATCAGATGGTTCATATTAATGTCTCTCCACTGATAACTCTGTCTTCCTCCCAAATTAAAGGACTTTTTCCCCTTTCCAGACCCCAAGAAACATCTGTAAATTTGATGAGATGTAGCTATTTTTATAAATCAGCACACCAATTCGTCTTCTAAGTGGCCTTCTTGGATTATTTTTCTTTTCAGATCTTCTGCATCTCCCAGTGGCTATTATTTGGTCCTTGGGAGCCAGCTTGTGATTCTCAGCATTCTGTGAAGTAGAAATGTGCCCCATCTACCTAGCTACCTATATATACAATACAGATTAATAATTTTGGGCCTTGCTTCCAATAAGCAGAGTTTGAGCTGATTTGGTGTAGAGGACTGAGTCCTGTCAAGTCCTGGAACAACTTAAAAGGAGGAATGCCCTGTCCCAAGACGGGAAAAAGATCTCATAGTTAAAAAGTGACCACCTTGTGTCGTCAATTCCTTTCAAAACCTAAACACTCATGGAGGCTGTTGCCTCTATAGTCATAGTAAAGATTTGGTTTTGTGCAGGAGGCTTTGTCTGGAGATTTCAATGGATGGAAATGATTCAGTCTTATTTTCCTGTGGGTGGAAATGTCATCAGTGAGGTTTGAAATATCCAGAGCACATGAAAATTTT
The DNA here is from genome assembly GCA_033628505.1 of Tringa tobata. Classification (NCBI taxonomy): domain Eukaryota; kingdom Metazoa; phylum Chordata; class Aves; order Charadriiformes; family Scolopacidae; genus Tringa; species Tringa tobata. The sequence goes on from JAHREE010000287.1 coordinate 2,155,772, forward strand.
ACTATTGATTTCAAAGATCCCAGCAGTTTTCCCCTCATTCCTGAGTTTGGAAGAAAGTGTTGGAAAATTTCAGAAAACCCACCTGAGAACGTGAAAATATTTGCTAAAAATGGCCAAACACAATATAAAACTTTGTACGTGTATTTAGGGGAAATATTGCACCTCTGTCCTTTACACTCGCTTACAGCAAACCTTCTTAAAACTGAACTCTCAGTACAAAAAAAAAAAAATTTCTTTGAGTTAAATACTTCTTATCATCACAGCACCTCCTTCAGTTATTTTTGTTTCTGATTATATTTTCGATTAAACCCCTAAGTTAATTTTTAGGAATGACGCAGCAAACCTGGCAGCCATAATCCCTTTAGTAGTTCAATATGTTTATGAAGGTTGAAGGATGTTAAATGTGGCAGTTCAAATGCTAAGCTGAGTAATCAGTTCATTAGGAATTTGCTCAATATATTTGCTGTCTACAGCCGAAGCATGCAAAACCTGACTCAGGTAATTCACTAGTCAGTATGTACGGTGACAGAATGTATGAACAAGGAAAACTCCTCAAGCCAGTTGAAACCTGCTGGTTGACAAACCCTGGGATTTTGTTAGCAGAGATAAGTGCATATCTGCACCCACAACCATGGATAACTTATCCACTTCCAGCTTAGAGGCACGGTAATACAACTGCATTTAGCAGCCAGGGAAGATATTGAGCCAGGATAGTCTCAGCCAGCAAAATCAGGCTTCCGGGAGTTGAGAAGAAATCTGGGAAGTTCTGACACAGCCGTGGAAATATTTCTGCTGATTGCTATAGGGACCACACCACATCTGTGTGGTGGACCTGCAGACACCAAAATACTCAACCCATGGGTCTATGGTGGCCTGTCTTTCTGTCTGGAGGAACTATATCCCCCATTGCAGCAAAACACTGTTGCCTTCTTCAAGCTATCGCAGCCTTTTGAAATCAAACTTCATTTTACGCTGCGTTGTATTCCCCTCCACTCTAGCCTGATAAATATCCATCCTGCAGCCTGAATGTTGCTAGTTGGTTTTGGTTTCCCCCCATTTCCCCCATAAACATAAATTCTCTTTGACCCTTATCTCACTCTCCACAGCAAACCTTATCTCTGCTAATGTTACAAAACAGCCACAGCCGTCAATAATTCAACAAAGCCCTGAAACAAATGACCCAAAATTTCACCCAAGTCCCCATGCTAATATTTTTCTCTGACGGAGTTTATACCTTCAGATGTTTCTAACCCATAAGACACGTGCAATACAGCAGTTTAGGAGGAGTTCAGATCTCTGGTTATCTGTCTGTCTGATCTGATAGTCTCCAGATGCACCATACAGCCCCAATATGATAAACGCCCTTGCTTAGCAAGAGAAATTTGCTTGGATCTGCTATGGCATGAAGAAAATGGCCAGAAAAGGCTGAACTACCACAGATTCTATAGTTTCTTGAGCATCTACCCCTTTCTTCAAGCAAAGAAAGATGTCTCTGTCACAGTAGTGAGTTAAAGACTTTTTTTGGCTTTGCCTTAGACGTCTGTCAGCATAAACCTGAAGGAGAACCTCTTCCTCCAGCACTCTATTAGCATTCACTCAGTCCCTTGCTAAGTGTCCTGTTAAATGCAGAGTTCATTTAGACTTAGAAGCAATTCATGAAGCCCTGGTTATTTCAATGATCAAAAATCTCTCGAGGATCTGCTTCTGTAAAAAAAAAAAAAAATCATGTAAGGAGAGAAAGGGGGACAGGGGGAAACCAGAAGATCAAAACCTCCCATCGCGGCTCAGCATGATAAACAAGGCCGCAGAGAAAGGGTGTGCTGTGGGGGGAGGGAGGAAAGAAGTGATTATGTGGCAGAGAATGATCTTCCTCCTCAAAATGCCTCTGGGAAGGAGGAAGCAAAAAAACATGAGAATCCTGCCAGTACACACAATGACCCTTCAAAGCACCATGGGGAACCCACTGATGAAGAGCTTCTCTAATGCCTCCTGCCAACTCGATATTTGCCAAATCCCATTTGCCTCTAATCACTCACAGACAGTTGCTTGGCCTAAATCTGCTCCTTCTTTTTCTAGTGCAAAGCTGGAGTTGGGCTGCAGAAGCTAGCTTGGTGCTGGTGTATGTCAGAGTAGGCCTATGCCTATCTTTATGGTCCACAGAGAAATGAAAATGCTGACTGGCCTGCTTCAGCAGCTGGCTTGAACAAGTCCTGGAGAAGTAGGTGGGTAGCAGGATGGTCACATGGACCTGCATGATATTATAAGGTTTACCCTTTTCAGAAGAGAGAGTACACAGCCAGGATATTCCCAGAAGGTGCTCTGGTAAGAAATGGTTAATCAGAGACACAATCACCTTTCTGACAGCTCAGGAGAGAGAAACTGCTTACTGAAAGGCCATATTGGCATTCACCTCACTACAATTTCTTCCCCAAAAGAAGAATTACCCCATTTGCCTGCCCCAAATTGCTCTGCCCCAAAACCAGAATTACCCTTTCTTACTCGTGCAATGACTTTTGCAGGATACTACACATAAGGTCTAGCTGCCTTTTGGAGGCAAGCCCAGTTTTCTGAAAATCCTTCATGGCACAGCAAAAACAAAAAGAAAAGAGAGTCCTTATAAGGTGCTAGTCGCCCAGACAAAGCACCAAGGCAAATCTAACCTGGATCTTAGTAATATGTGCCATTCTCTATAAGACTAGCAGTACATCATGTCCACCTTCCTTCAACCCTGAAATTGTGGCAATACATAAGGACAAGAAATTGCTTTCTGACCCTCCTCTGCATACCTTCAGTAACAGAAGCAATCATCTGACATCCTGAAGCACAGCATCTGATTGCATTTCGCATGCATAATGGTGGCTGTTATTATTGGTAAGAACAACAGTTGCTACAGTTCAACAAATGTGTCTTAATCATTTTCTGCTTATGTAACACACTATATACAAGTATTAATGCAATCAAGTGCACTCTAAATACTGACTGCAGAAATACTGCCTGCAGTCTCCTTTTACTCAATAAGGACTGTTACTGAATCTAAAGGTCTGAATAGAAAAGCACTCTGCTGGGTAATTTGAGGGGATTGGTCCCATGTTTAGATATTTTACGTGTAAGGTGATGCTTAATATTTGTGATTTTAGACCTCAGACTAAGGTGAAACAGAAGTGAAAAAGCGAAACAATTTCTCATATGTCTCTGATCTCTTTTGCCACTGGCCCATCAGGATTACTTGCACTAATTTCTGTCTTGTTATTCTGAATTTATACAAACAAATGAAACCTGAATGCAGCAATAACCTTATCTATTCTGTAGGGAAAGAAAAAAAAAAAACAGAAAAAAAAAAGCTGCATGTAGATACAGAGATGCTCTGATTTTGCCTCTTATGCTCATAAATTAATTATGCCAGTACTCTCTTTAGCACTGAGAAGAACAGCTACAGACTGATGTACATCTGTACTGTTGAATTCCCTTATCCTTCCAACAGGGTAGTTTCATCCAGGCTGCCTATTGCAAGAGGCTTGTAGGCCCTGCTAACTCCCAAGTGATTGTCTAGGAGAGTGCATGGGCTGGATTCCCTCCAGGGACCATTCTAGCAATGTAATAGTATGAGCAATTGGATTCAAGTGCCCAGGAACCTTTTCTAGCACTTTTTAAAATCCTGAATTCTAATAAGCTCAGCATTTCTGTACCAAATTTGCTTAATGTTTTGGATTAGGGATTGCTAGCAAACTGAAAATAAAGGTAAGTTTTTAAATACATATATGTATATAGCCATATACATACATCTAGTTCAACTTTTCAGCCTATGAGACTATACAAGGTTACTCTGGCTGGTTCCCTGCCAGCAATAAGCAAGGCTTGCTCAGCCCCTCTAGCTCAGTTTTGAGACAAAGACTGTCTTGCCAACAGTGAGCAAATTTCTGTAGTTACAGTTTCAAAGGTAGAAAAGAATAAACTGCCCTTCATTAAACACTACAGCAAACTAAACAAATAGGAGAAGAGTCAGCAGATATGCCTGCCTGCCTTCTTGCTCAGAGCAGTACTTAATGGCATAGACCACCCCAGGGGTAGAAGATGTCAGAGGTCAGCATATCTACCGCACACATGGTCACCCCTTTTAAAATCCACTCAATATCATCTACTTTTGGACTCTGTCACTTCTTTTGAGTTTTACTTGTTCCCAAAACTCTTTCAGATGGGCCTGGTTAAAGCAAGCCACAAGAAATGGAACCACACATCTCCCCCAGCTCAGGTAGGTGCAGGTAGGAGAGACAGGGACAGACATCCACTCTGCTCTTGACAAGTTGTTTTGTTTAATGACTAAAACGACAATCCCCAGGATTTTCCATTATTTTTCCATGACAGAAAAACGAACAATTTAATTTCCTTGCTGCTGGGATCAAACAGCCAAACAGCCAGTAGCATTATGATATAAATACATCTGAAAAAATGAAAGGAGGATAAGGGAGACATTCAATACAAAGAACGTCCTCTTTTCAGAGGCACTCAGCACCAGAACAACCTTTCCACGTAAGAATATGAAAGTTAGAAGACTTATGTTACACTCATGCCCTCTCAGCTTTTAAGAATATTTTTACAATCTCTGCTGGGGGTCCCATGGCTTTCTATAAAGACAGGCTATTGACAGATACCAGATACAATAAAATCAAAGGCATCCTGAGCTGGGGCATGTGAAGGTCCAAGAAGCGGATTATGCAAAAAAAGGTCTTTTTTCAGCATCTTGTGGGAGTCAGGATATGTGTGACTGGCTTTATTTCCCTAAGAGGAAATAAAGACTTGGCTTTCACAAGTTGGGAATTATGAATCTAGTGGTTTCTATAGCAGAAAACGCAGTACAGAAAATAGCAATATCCACATGAATGCAGAGCAGTCCTTCAATGTTTAACTGCGCATAGCAACAACACATACCTTTATGGGAACCGATAAAGAATACATTACTCATATGAAAAAGCAGGGCGTATTTTAGAATTTGTATGTTGAATGCATTAACAGTAGAGCCTGGACCATGGCCAGGATGTTAAGTCTCACAAAAGAGGAGTTATCTTGCAGTTGCTAATCACAAGGATGAACAGCTTTGCGCGTGGGGGATCAGATCTGGTTAGTGTCCTGATCACCACCTTTCAAAAAAATTAGCACTTGCAAAGAGGAAACTAGCATCTTCCGAGTTGCCAGCACCTGGATTCTCCTGTTCTATAAATTCTCTTTGACCTGTTTTGGTTACAAAATTTGCAAGGGTAGAACACATGAGTAAAGAGGAATTACTTAAGTGACAGCTTATCCGCATGAATCTGAACTTCTTGTCTGAAGACATGTCTGGTTTGTGAAAGGGACAATTTACCTTGCATTGTCTTCAGCTAGTAGAAGGGAAAAAAAGCAGATACAAGTACAGAAGAACTGTGGGAAGGGAGAATTAGTGGAAATCGCAGTAATTGGGTGTAGCTGCTTTAACAAAATACTGGACAAGTGAGCTGGAAAAAATCCCTTGTTCAAACACTCTAAGGAATAGTGGTCCTGCATTCACTTGCAGGAGTGGGAAGAGTGAAGGGCCAGAGCCATTTCCTCTGCAAAGTCTATCAGTAAGCTATGTGCTTTCTTCAGGGTGGTGCCTCACTATTTCAGGCTGCTGATACCAACTGAGCATATTGGAGTCTATGCAGTGCTGCAGGCTAAGAATCCTTCTGAGTGATGATCCTCATGTTTCCAGTGACTGAGTCTATGACAAACCATCTGCACATCACAGGCCTCACTTTTCCCACCTGTGAAAAATTAACGAACTCTTTCATTTGTCAAATTGACAGTGTTAAAATTAGTCAGCAAGAGTCAGAGCACAAAACCTTACTCCCCGGGTGAATAGTTTTTCACCGAGTTAATCTGTGCAATTTCTCTGGAATTGGGCATTTAATTATTCTCTAAGACTGTAATATTTACAAAGCATTTTGGAAGAAGATTTAAGACTGTAAGACTCAACACTGATTATCTTTTTTTGGTTTGGGTGGGTTTTT
>JAHREE010000287.1:2166615-2271086 GCA_033628505.1 Tringa tobata
GTCAATAAGGAAAACACTTGCTAGAGAAGGTCTTTCCTCTTCAATAGCAAATCTTTCATTGTGCATCAGTGGTGCACGAGCAGGGAATTAAACTTGCTAGGCTTTTTGGATGTGTTATGGGATTTACCGTCACTCCCCCCCCCGAAATAATGGACATGGTATCTTGTCTAATGATGAATATTTGATCCTGACAGATGCAGGAGTAGGGAAGGTGATTTTGCTTTTTTAAGACCACATAAAGAGACTTAGAAGAGCAGAAGCTCTGTCCTGTCAACTTCTGTTAAAGATGCATGGTGTCAACCAACTTTCAAAACATGTCAGCTCTTCCAAACCATGTTTCTTAGGAACACCTTAAATCCTTAAACTATTCAACTTCAGATAAATGATCTGCCCATCTTAGAAGCTATTTGAGAGTTCATACTTAAACAATGCACAGCTGAACCAGATCAGCACAAAAAAGCTTCTGACAATTGTTTCAGACTCCCAAATAGTACAACCTAGCAGAATTAATGTGGAGTTATGTTGGTTACACATTAAATGACAGCAACATTCCACTTTTAGGAAGAAAAATTACATTTTTCTTTCTTCTTTTTTGATTATAAGTAATTAATATCTTTTGAGCAAAAAATTGGATGGGAAAAGCAATCATTTCACTGTCCAAAAAATACTATATTTTGAATCTGCTTTTCTGACAAAAAAAAGAAAGAAAATTGGAACATTTTAAAAGACAGTGAATACTTTCAATACAATTTCCACCCAATTACAAACTCATTTTTTATTCAAATGATTATAACCACTTTATTTTAATCTAGAATAAAGGAATATTGTGAATACATATCTCCAAAATAAAAGAAAAAACTAGGATTAAGTAAAATTTCACCTAAAACCAGGCTGAGTCATCAAGAACCTGGAAACTGTCTTTCGTGAGGAGAGACTGAGAAGAAAAGAATGAAGAAAAAACATTCAAGAAAGCCTGTGAATGATGATGAGACGAGCCAGTAATATAATGCTATATAAAATATTAATTTCTTTTTTTCATTTTGTATTTTTTCTTAGAATCTCTTTAACACATACTGCATTCCAGTAGTATGCTCTGGAATGCAAGCCGTACATACAGAGGAAAAAAGAAAAAAAAAAAAAACAACAACACAAAAAACCCAACAACAAAACCTCAACCCATATCCTGGAAAAGAGTGGATTATAAGTAAGCCTCCAGGCTATGACTCATAAGCAACTCAGATTCAAGCTCCCAAAATGGTGCATGGTGGTGAAGACTAACAGGTAGTCAGATTTGATCTCCTAGGAAAAAGATGGAATACAGAAATTTTAAAAAAATCAGATGTTTTTCTCCTTGTTCAAGCTCATTTCAGTCAATATTTCTGGCCACTTCTGCATTCTAGATCTCCTTAGCTGGATATGGTATTATGTCATTAACTTAAGATTTTAGCTACATCAGTGAGTTTCATTCTTCAAAATGCCCCTGTTTCTAGTGAAGTCTAATACTGTACTCAGGATTGACTGTATTGTACTTTCTAAATGAGGTATAAATACTTTTGCTACTTTTCACCATCAGCTTCTACCTCCTCAGTAAAATACTGAGAGAATTAGATATAATGCTCTTGCCAAGTTTAACAAGAAACAATTGTTGCTGGTGATTAACAAAAGATTGACATTTTCTTTTTATGCCATCTGCAAACTATGGTAGGGTAGACTCCTACTTGCTTTATCTATCTATAAAGCTTATCCCCTTCATTTTTTTAAAAAATGAAAGAAAACTGGGGTTCATGCATCTGACAGCTCTGCTTTAACAACGACAGATACAGTTTACTCAATCTGAAATATCATCAGCTGAAGGTGAAAAGTGTTAATTGACTACAAATGCTGGGAGAGAAACCTTTTCAGATTTTTTTAAGCTTTGAGTGGATGAACAACAGCCACAGGTTAGGTCCCATAAATCTGGGTTCCTCATTGCCATCATTGCCGTCATTGTCTGAATTTCTTCAATAGGAAGAAAAAGCACATGGAATATAAGATATTTCTGAGGATAATAATGAAAAATACAGCTTGTGAGACAGAGCATGAGGTCAAGCTTAAGGCCGTAATGAAAAGAGGCAATTTTCTCCGCTCATTACATCTCTTTTCATGAAAAGGGCTTTATTCCCCATTTCCATTTTGTATTTATTTTTTCTCTCCACTTTGAATGATTTTTAGTACTGAAAATGAAAATGCAAAACTTAATAATCCTCAGCATTTTTTGGATCAGTTCAATAGCCTCTGACACTGATTTTTTCAGGACTGAAATAGTTTGACTAGTCCCCAAGCTATTAACTTCCCTTCCCACCTGCAAAGGCTTACTGGGATCTCAGATCCTCTACCTATCCCTTTCCACCCTGTCCTTAGTGAAAAAACTTTCCCCAGAGGACTTACTATGTTACTATCACACCTCATCTGTCTTCAAACCTTTAAAGAGATTGACCCAGTAGTCAGGAAAAATTAAGTACAACACAATTAAATAAGGTTGTAACCACACTACAGCTGGAAGAGATATTGCTGTTCTCATGCCATCATATGAGCTGGGTTTAATTGAGTGAGACTGATTTATAGTTACAGAAAGAACAGGAAAGAGGTGTCTACTTTTCCTTTCCACCCCATGAGCACTGTCTGGAGAAGCTGGGATACTTGTCCAAGTAGAAAAAAAGGTAGCTGTCAGTCTGGCAAAGCTGATGGACACCTGGAAATCCTGGACCGACAGTGACTACACGCTCAGGTTGATCAGCAAAGTCACCATACAAGATGTGCAGCCTCAAAACTCTACCAGAAGTCCTGTACTAGGATGGTTTCAATGATACAATAACCCCATCCTGATACACTTTGAAGAACTGAATTACCAATGAGCTGGACATTACCTTCAGCCACAAAGCATGGTCCTCTCACCTACGTTATCAGACCTAGGATGCAGGCTCAGCTCACCACGGAGGTAACACAACTTTGGGGTAAACTTTGGAATTTCTTTGGAATTTTGTCACCTTTTCTCCCACTTTTGCTGGGATCAGATGTGAAAGCTTGTTCACACTTAAGTGCTACTAACTTTGGTAACATACACCCAGTCCTAAACACAGTAGTTTCGACCATAAATACCATGGCAAAGAATTTTACAAGAACAACAAATTAATGTACTTTTTTGCTTTGCAGAAGATGATGGGAATTCAAAGGAAAAAGAATGACCTCAGTGGTTACATTTCACTCCTGAGATTCTCTGTGTAAGGAGAGAGAACTGCTTGTTAAATCTGTATATTTATTTATTAATAGAGCAACTTATGCTAGCCTGAAATTGCTTCGGAGAAGAACAACTTCAGGGTTACATTAGGGTTTTTTTGATCTCATCAGAATTTTGCTATACATATTTATCATATTTGCTGTTGCTGAAGTTCAGTATCCCTCCCTTCCACTGCAACCTAGTAGATATCACAACAGCCTCAGCTAGCCCTGAGATGCATCCAGAGCAGCACCTTTCCTGCACTAAACCATATCTATTACCAAATATTAGAAGAGAAGGGACTGAGACGCTGGGTTTAGGGTAGTACCTCTAGTTCGGTGAGCTAGTTTCCCTTCAGTTTCCACGCAACTTGTCCCTTAGAGAGATCAAGCAGATGAAGCTGTGGTCCTCTTGCTTTTAGGAGTGTTGGACACTGCTGCTGTGCAGCATTACTGAATAAAGAAATTTTGGTTCTCTCTCTGTTCTAAGGATTCAGAGTGGGACTGTTAATTAAGGGAAATTCACACCTCATAGTCCTTCCCCCCACCTCACACATAGTTTAGTGGGAGTGGAGAAGTGAGGGAAGGGAGCTGGGGAGGGGGGTGGGGGTGTGTGTGTGGATGCTGGTGAAACACAATTATATCCTTGATCCAGGCTAGGTTATTCTTGGCAAGGCATCCGTCAGTGGCTCCAGCTCTCTGGCACAAGCTCCTGTCTTAAGTCCAGCAGAGGCTGACATGAAGGCATCCACAGCACTGATCCTGTGATATACCTAAACTCTAGGGAAATGGAGATGAGGCATCAGAAATCCTGATCCATGTTGTTTCTAACTAATTGCAGGTCTTACAGAACATTTACACATTGCTGCCTTCTCAGTGGATGAATCCATGCCACTTACTCAGACAACACAGAAGTTTTTGCCTGTTTTGGTTATTAATCCTTAGCTAATGGTTTATCACTAAAGAGTTCTCTATGCAGTGAGAACACAGATCAGATGCTGCCTCCAGTTACATTACTGTCACTTTACAAATGCACATCTCTAACCTGGCTCAGGATGCATCCCATCATCTGAATTCAAAGGCAGGCACATAGAGATGTGCACGTACAAATTAGTAAGTGATCCAGGCATTCCTTGGGGAATTTAATCTAAATCTTATGCATCGTATAACTGAGATGGGAAGCAGATGCCTAATAATAGATCTGTATTCTAATACCATCTGCTCAGACCAAATCCCCATAACAAACTGTGTCTGCCTACATGTCATGCAGTTCTGCAGTTTCAGCCTTTCTGAGGCTCCTTCTCCAGGTTGAAAGAATAAATCCCTGTCATGTTCACCCAAAGCAAAGCATTAGGCCATCGGCCATCTGTTGTTTATTTGTGAGGTTATCTTATCTCTGCTGAGCCTCAGCATCCTGGCACACGGTGTAATTCAGCCACATACCACTTCTCTCTCTTCTCATAGCAAGCCATTAAAGATGTCCTGTTAAATCAAATCAGCTGAGATATCTAAAAGAAGGTGAATCTCAAATGTGCTTTTACAATACAGAGTCAACAAGACATTTTATTTCACTCAGACTAGAACAATTGATTATTTTTAAAATATCCTTACTGAGGTTTAATGACTGTGAAAGGAACTATCCCCTCAGTTTTCAAAACAGCAGATAGTCTCTTTCGTTTCCCGCACAAACACACAGTACTGCAAACTGTTTAGAAGCATGTTTCCTTTCTCCTGCAAATGAATCTCTATTTCTGACAAAGGGCTAGATCACAGCACATAGCCCTTACCCCGTTTAAGAGAGAGTAAGCAGCTGTACAGATCAAGGGGTTATTGAGGTCTATAAGCATTCATAATGTACACTGGAGAGTAAACACTATTGAGAGCTAGCTCTGAACAACACATTGTATCTGACACCCACAACTGGCCAGCTAAGCTCAGCCATTAACACCATCTTCTCACTAATGATGGAGAAATTGATGGACCCACCTTTGGAGAAGAGGATGGTGGACCCTAGGTGTTTAAGCCAGCCCTTCTGTTAGCTGGACAAGGTAGGATGCTCCTTTCTTCCCAAGAAGTCCTTTAATGGCAAGATTTTCAACAGCACTAGTTCAGTTTGCTAATCAACAACTAGGACACAACTAGGATTAACAAGAATCAAGTTTCTACATATATCTGTTACATGATAGCTGCAGGGACTCAAAATGTTTATACTAGAACAGATTTTTTTCTGGTTTTTTTTCCTGTTTTTTTTTTTTTTCCCCACTCATCAAAACAAGCAAGTCCCTTGTCTCTTTCTGCTTCACATGCAGCTAACTAAGCAGTACTACTCTAGCCACTCTTTATAAAGAAAGCACTAGAAAATTTTCAGTGGCAAGAACTCAGGACGGATGCTTAGGCTTCCCTCTTACATCGTTACTTCCAAGCATTTATTTGCCAACATTGCTGTTTGTGGAAGGGATTTCTCCGTGCCATACACAGACCAGTTGCTGGTAATCAGCCCCATAGAGTTCAATGTAACGGGACTGATTTATAGCACTGCCAGATTTACACCACCTCCATTTCCTCTGTCTTCACTCGTTCCCTGGCCCCCATGGCAGCAAGTTCAAAGCTTGAGGAGACGGAGGGTGGAAGCGTAACCGTGGCTGTGCTGGACAGCCACTACTAGTCACCCCTTTGACAGAGCACGCACAGTGCTGCAGCCACAGGGTACCAAGCTAACGTGAGTAAGCTTTGAGTGCTTAAGCAAAATCATCAGTACCAAAAAGAATTTTTTAATGCCAAATAGCTTCTACTGCTACAAAATGCTAACTATTCACCAGTAAAATACTCCATCTGCTCTCCACAACCTGCAGAGCAAGGTTTAACTTGTGAGGCTTAGACCTGATCTCCACGGAGCTTGCATACCTACATTTAGCCTTTCCATGCCAACTCTTTGAGGAATGGGGCTTTCTTGTGTGCACTGCAAACCCCTCTGAGTCCTTTAGTTAAGAAGTGCAAAGGACCATTTTCAAACCCTTTTGGCTCCGTGGTCACTCAGAATGTGTCTGATTTTGGCTAGGGTGACATTTTTCTTGATGATCATCAGGTGATTCAGACATCTTGTCTGTGGCCCATGGCTGTTACTCCTACCTTAGTAGGAGCCTGTTTTGCAGCGCTACTCTGGTAAACTTCCCTCACACACTCTACCAATGTTAGCAACAGGGCTGTCCTAGAGAGATGACAGGCTGTATGATCAGCCATCAGCATCATGAAAAGCAAAGGTGGAGCTTGGGGACAGTACAGGAGCTCACATCCATTCTTTACCTGAAAACACTTAATGAGTTTTGAAGGTAGCAGCTCCCTTAGCTTGTAGAAGAAGAGCAAGCTATATGTGGCTGAATGAAACTCTGATTAACCCATGAAATACAACATGGCAGTCATCATAAACCTTGGGGCTCAGTGCCTGATATTCAGCAGCATGTAGGGTTGTCTTCCCTGCAGCTGTCTGTTACACAGCTATCATGCCTGGTTCACTGGGCCAACTTTGGATCATGAGATGCTGAAAGCAGATTTGACCCTATCGTCAATCCTCAATAGCTGCTATCCAAAAAGCAAACTGTGCATCATGAATGTTAAGCCCCAGAAAGAGCATTAATTTGGTGCTCTTAACTAAAACCAGATAACCCTCAGTGACACGGCTAATTTTCCTTAAAAACCTCAAGAGAGTCTCACCCGTTTCCCCTTGCCTTTTGACACCCTGTATCCTAATAGTGCTGGATAATGAGAATTGAAGTTTTCATGTGTTTTGCAGCAGGGGACAAGAAAAGTCAGGAGCAGTTCTGACACCCTGCCAGGAGCAGGTTTGTGGCGTGCTCCTTGCTTGGGAGCAGAGCATTCACGCGTTGTGTTGTGATGCCAGTGTCATAATGTTGTGACATTGTAAATTGTTCTGCTCTTCTCAAACATGTTTTCATTACAGAAATGCTTTCACCTTTGCTGCCTGGTGAAAATGGATGGGAATCTCAAAAATTGCTGAGAAAAGGAAGGAATAGAAAGGAAAAAGTGCTTCCCTGAGGCTAGAGAAAGATGAGAATGCGTAACTACAACAAACCATGACATAAAGTCAAATGGCAGTTCTGTAGAAGACTGCTGAGCATTAGTATATTGATTGTATAGAGAAAGTTGATTTCAAGAGGTAACTCACAGTAAACCGAAAACAATATACCATAAGTTAGGGTTATTTTAATTTTGTGTTCAAATGCCCAAAGATTTTTTGCTTATTTGTTGTTAGATTTTATCTGAGAAAGGTTAATAATAAATCCATTAACAAAAGTGTCTGGAGAGATTTGGTAAGTGAAGCAGCATTAAATAATTTTTTTTTTTTTTTTTTTTTTTACGACCTAATGTTACTGTTTTGCATCCAAGAAAAAACAGAACAGAAAAAATATGGTTTGTGTTGAAACAATAGCAGAAATAAAAACTGTGAAAACAGGAAATCATCTCTAAACTGAATGCTCCTCATTCCAGTTCTTTAGAATATGCAAAGCACAAAGCTTTTATAAATCACAAATATCACAGCAATTTTCTTTTGTAACTACACTGTTTTTATTTTTATGAAGAAAACTGTCCGACTTCTTAAGGATTTTGATACTAGATTCAAGCAACATAACAGGAACGTACGTATTTTCTTTGGAAATTTAGCTGAGTACATTAGCACTGAAATTATGCCACTTCCTGATTTATTTATTTTTTTAAAAAGTCAAACCATGTATATAATACATACAAAGAATACGATTTTGCTGTATATTGAATACATATGTCCTAATTCTGAGTGGCTTTTAGACCTCTCAACCATATTGCCTCCCTAGTTATCCATATGTGCACCAGAGTTTTAGAGCTCTGCTAGTTTTTCAGGAATGTTAGGGTACATACCAATAATTATAGCAGTATTTGCCTAAATTAGAGTCCAAAGCTTTGATGTTAAAATGCTACTTAACATGCTTGAAGTTTTTGTCATAATTAAAACATAGGGACATGAAATGCTAGCTGATTTTGTAGGCTTTAATTCTCTGTGAATTTCAGAAAAAGGTTAGCAATAATTTGTGTTAACGCATCAGTCCGAACCAACCTCCTAGCAGTCGGTGGAGCAATTTGGGATTTGAAGCACATTAACTGAGGTTCTAAGATGGTTTGAGTTAAAAATTAAAGCAACTTTCCATTATTGTTTTGACTCTATATGAAAAAGACGAGATAGATTGTCAGGTAAGAAAATATTTCAGGATGTCAGTGGGAAATCGGGGAAAAAAAAAGAAGAGGTGACATAATTCAGTCAAGTTGCATGGTCATCTTGTGTAGCAGACTCTCATTTACTTTTAAAACCTTCAAAGAGCTGTCAATCACCTCTACCACAAATGTTTGTAGAAGCATTTGTGAATGCAGTTGAAACATCCTGCCATTAATGGAGTAAAACACTGTTGACCATAAACTGTCATTTGAGTTAATAATAATGCTAATAAATCTGAACAGCTTCTTTCATTCTCAAGCCCTTTGATCTTATCAAATGCACAAAGCTTGTAAACTGTCTCAGCCTCCTGGGGATAAATGAATGAAACCCCCTATTCTCCTGCAAATTGTACCACAGATGCGGGCCCTGGGTCTTCAGCAAGGAAGCCAAAAGGCTGGAGCTAAGTCAACCATTCTGCCATCACTCAGTTAAACACAATCTTTAGTAATTATGGCAGACAATTACTAGGAAGAGAGAGTCTTGGCACAGGTCACCGTTAAATGCAAGTTTTATCTAAACAAACAAGGTACCTGGTCTCTAGGTGTGCACATCATCCTTTGAAAGCAAATCTGAGCAAGGGAACCCTACTTCATTCAGAGACATTGCCTACCACAGACAACCGTGAAGCTGGACCAGGGAAGATAGAGTTTCCTCAGTGCAGGCCACCTCAGTGCAGCCATATAAGCCACAAAAGCAGCATTGTATGTTTTGGAGGGTGGAATTCCTTTCCTCTGATTGCAAGGATTTATTTTTCTCTAAAATTCAACACATTGTCTGAAATTATACCTTCCTTGGGCTCCCTATTGTTTAGAGATGTATATAGATAAACATAATGTATCTCCAAAATGTTTATGCTGTTGAATATGCCAAGGAAAATATTTTTTTCTGGACCAAAAAAAAAAATATCTATCTATTCTGTTCCAATGTAACAATCTTGCCAATAGTCTAATCATCCATATAGTATAACTTCCATTGGGAATAGAATAAACCAGAAAGTAACAAGCAAAAAACCCAGATCTGCAATTTGTTCACAAATACTGAAAATCTGCCTTGTTATCTGCAGCAACTTGTTCATTGTTCGCACAGGTTTTTTTACTCCTAACGAAATTTACCTCAGTGTTAACAGAAGCTAAGTATTTGTTAAGGCTTACCTCTCATTATCTCCCTGTTTCAAGTGATCAAAAGAGGAAATCAGGTGACCATTTGTGCGCACACACAAAAAAAGTATTACAGATACCTGAAGGGACCTTAGATAAACCAGAAGCTGACAGTTATTCCCTGATATTTTTTCAAGGAACAATTCTGGGGAGCCAGCATCTTAAAAGACTGTCAGGATTTTATGATGAACAAGACAATCATGAAGTTTAGTCTGTGAATAAGGACACAGCAAGAGGCACTGTCTCTGCCATGTTAAAACACAATTCTGCAGTCCTTATGCTACCCACTTCATAGGGCTTAATGCCACCTAAATTCATTTGAAAAAAAGGCTTAAATTTAAAGCAAATATGGCTCAAAATGTATGCATGAATACAAACGTTGAGGATATTATTATTTAAAGGAAACCTTCCATATCTTAACAGCAGATTATGAATGACCTCTAATAAACTAGCTTCACACCTCACTTTTCTGCCCAGTTCTGTGTTCTAGCATTAAAATTCCAGAACTATACTGCCTGTCACAATCCTATACAGTGAAGTAGGATGCCGTGCTCTGTATAAGCTCTTTATATTAAGAGCCAGTAAAACTCCCCTTTGATTTCATACTCTGCACTCCTGACGGGGATACACCCAAGCCCTAGGGAAAGGAGTTTGTACTTAGCTTATCTCAGCCTACTGTAATGTGAAGTGAGCAAACAGCTCATACCCTTACAGCTGTCAACCAATCTAGATCCCTGACTTCCCAAACAAGGCTGTGGAAATAATTCATTAAAACTGTGCAAAGCTGTGTTCTGCAAACAGTAGATAGCAACATTCATAGTGGACATCCAGATTTTGTGTGGAAATCCAGAACTTTTGTGCAGCCAAAGACTGAAGAATATGAAAGACAGCACATCAAAACTGGGGAATGCAATTTTTGAGAAGGTATTAATCTTTCTACTTTGCAAGAAAATAAATTTGAGAAGAAGCGTATACCCCCATCCTGGATTCTGTCCATAAAACACAGACAACCTGCATCATCACTTTTACAAGTCAATGGAAAAAACCCTCATTTGGTTCAGCAGGCTTCAGAAAAGACTAATCAAATTATCTGATTCATCAAAATTCCTCTAGTCTTGTCACCTGTGACTATCAGGGAGTGTAGCAATAGGACAAAGGGTAACAGTTTTAAACTGAAAGAGGGGAGATTTAGGTTAGATATTGGGAAGAAATTCTTTACTGTGAGGGTGGTGAGACACTGGAACAGGTTGCCCAGAGAAGCTGTGGATGACCCATCCCTGGAAGTGTTCAAGGCCACGTTGGCTGGGGCTTTCAGTAACCTGGTCTACTGAAAGCTGTTCCTGCCCATGGCGGGGGTGTTGGAGCTAGATGATAAGGTTGAACATGAGCCCAAAGGTCTAATTCTTGCTGACATACTGAAAGAGACAAATTCCACTGAAAAAGTGGCTTGAGAAACTGTGCTCTGGGACTGAAATTTGGTATGTAAAGGTCAGAATCCAGGAGAAAAATTTCATTATCCAGTCTTTGAAAAACACCAAAGATTGATATTTCCTATTCTGAATAAGTAGCAAACAATTTAATCTAAATTTAAGAAGTCTTGACTGGTTTGGGTTTTTGTTGTTTTTTAAATTTGATATCCATAAAAACCATGAATGGATTTGTTAAAAATATACAGCTGTATGAAAAAAAAAAAAAAATCACAAGGTGTAACTGACTTCTGAGGACAGCCCCCCATGAAAACCCCATTTTATTTCATTATCTAGAATGTGAAGGAGACTCCAAGCCAGCGCCAAATTGCAGCAGTAAAATCAGAGAACAATTCTCATTATGTTTGGTTTCAGAGACTAAATGGGATTTATGGATTGCCTAGGCTTTGTGGTTGGACTCTGCAGAATTTCACTCTACAAAGGAAATAGGGGAAAATAAGACAACGTAATACGTGCCTACAGGTAGACTAAAAGTTTAAAATACAGCAGCAAGAGTAATTTTATGGGAAAAGGGGGTGATATTATGGGGTTGGTGTGAATTCAAATATAGTTAAATCTATAATTAACAGAAGGAAAAATATCACAACATTGAGGAATAAGAGATGGCAGAGCAGTATCTTGCAGAAAAGGATGATGGCAACTGTTTTGACTTGACTCACTTGACACTTGCACTGAGTACAGACCTGGAGAAGACAATTACTGGACCGACAGATAGGGCTATAAGAAATTATTATGACTGTGTAACCATGCAGAAGAGAGGCTGGAATAAACCCTAACCTGTATTTCTGCTCTCAGTCTTGTAGGTTTCTGCGCAAGAGAGAATACTCTTCCCAGGAAAAAACATGTTAACTGTCTTTCCTATCAAAGGGTGGTAGCGCACCACCAACAGTAGCTTTTCCAATATTCTGATTTCTCTAATGAGCTATGAAAAAAGACAAAATAATTCTGAACACTTGGTTGGGAAAGAAGAGATATGATTTAACCTCAGAAAATGACACCACACGTGTAACTACTAACCACAAGAGTGCTGATCACTGGCATTAGAATTCATGTTGCTCTTTTTCCAAATAGGCATTTACAGGCATTGTGCTAGCAGCTGAAGGGCAATCATTAGCAGCTTCTGCAATATGATTCATAGTCTTTTAAGTTTCCCCTTTTTGCACTTTTTTTTTTTTTTTTTTTTTTTTTAGCAGCCTGCTGATAACCATGTGAATGTAAGAGCCGGAAGACCGAAATTTGTACAAAGAAAACGTAGGCTTTGGTCAACCTTCCCCACAAGCTGGCACAAAGCCCTGTACACAGTGCTGGAGCCCTATCCCCATCCTTACTGAAGTCACATTATACAGCCCAAATTGAAAGAATACTTTCCACTTCAGGTCATTCACAAGTTCTCAGTACTACTCCATATCAACCCATGGGATTTTCAGCCATCATCAGCAAATGCTGGAAAACCAACCTAATAACATGAGTATCTGGAGAAACGAAATTCAGTCACTTGGTCTAAATAGTGAACAAAGTGAAGAAATGTAAGCCTTTCTACTGCTTCTCCTTCCTGCCTGCCTTTTGAAAGAAGGCAGCCCAAATTCACAGGAGACAAAAAAAAAAAAAAAAAAAAAAAAGAAAAGAAAGTCAGACCTGTTAGATATTCTTATTCCCATTTCACCTACCTCTCTCTTTCTACAGCCAAACTCACATTTCAGCAGAAGTCCATAGCATTATTAACTTCATTATGGTGGTGCCAATTAAAGACACTTAAGCAATTCTGGAAATGACTACATATTTCCAGTAAATTTGCACATGGATCTTGTTTTCCTACTGACAAAATAGGTGTTCAGCTAGAAGAGCTTATTAACTGGCAATAACTTTATTTCAAAGAAGTGGAGAAGAACAAGAGGAGGCTCTATGCAGACAGGCAGAACTGAGAGTGAAGAGAAATCCTTTCACTCCCAGATCCCCTTGGAAAGTGCCTTCAGAGAGGAAGGGTCACCTTGCTGGTAGAGTCTGCTCCCGTTTCCTCTGTGACCATCTCCCAGGGGTGTGAAACTTTCCTTGGTGCTGCCCATCGCTTTAGAAATCCTGACTACAAGAGCATTACAGGGCAATGCTGAGAAGTGCCTGAGATCAGGAAACAGCTGCTGCTCAGAAGGACCTCTTGACTTCTGCTGGCTTTCCTGATGAATTCCCCTCAAAATGCTCGAATTCATCAATTCCCAGGTGCTTCTGAATTTAACCAAAAGCCCAATAATCTAGTTTGGGAGACACACTGGAACTGCTTATTGAAAATAAATAAATAAACAAAACATTTGGCAGCATTTCTACCTATTTTCTCCAACTAATACTCCATCTGCTTATCCTAACTGCTTGGTGCAGTTGCTCTGAGTATCAGTGTCAGAATACCTTTGATGGCTGAAGTAAACTTGGCTATCATAATTTTATCCAACCTGCCCTCTTCCCTTGGACTTAAGGAGTTGGGCAATTCACACATTGGAGTAGTCTTTTGACATCCCCATTTACCATCACTGATAAAAAATAAGACAATGGGCAGAGATAGAAAAATATTCTTTTACTGAAACATTCAAGTTATAGATTAATTTCAGGGTGTGCTTCTTTGGGCCCTTTAGGAAAGTCAAGCCAGAAACACTTAAAACAATGAGGGAACCAGAGAACATGATGCCATCAAATTACAGCATCAGCCATTTTGACACAGATAAAAACTTTTCACAAGCCTATATTGCTAATAATACTTTTTACCTGGTCAGAAACTTTCATGACCCAAAAGTGGATAGGTTCATGGGAAGATTTAAGAAGAGTCAGCTGCAAAAATACAACTGCTAAGGTACAATTAGTATCTCATAATCTCACTCAAAGGTTTCTCTGAACTATTAATTACATAGTAACATCCAAAATAATTACTTAATGATACAAAACAAAGGAGTACGTAAACTGCAGTCATGGCTAGGTAGCAGGACGTGGGGGACCAGGAGTCTCCTGGTGATGGACGGGATGGTGGAATACCTCCTTGGTGTAAGACTTGTCATTTGAGGTATGTAGGCATCGACTGAGCAAAACTTGGGAAATGTAGAATAAAGAGCAGCATTAGCTCTTGACTGGCACAAGAGACCACTAGATGACATGGTGAGGATGGATAAGATAAAATCATCCAGTTTTCTGGTTTTCCATCAAGATTATCTTTATGCTATTGGACGCAAAAAATGAAGATCTAAGGTATTGGTTTTGTGTATCTATGAAAATAGCAGTTATTGCAGTTTCTACAGTGCTTTGAGGAATTTATGGAATTTCTGGCAAAGTCTAGGAATATTAAGTTTTCAAGTATGTTAAGGTATAAAGGTCAGGTATTTTTTCTGAAACCTTTACCTGCTTTCCCAACAAATCAGGAAAATATGTCACAGCTGCAAATAATGAGAATACATCCCTTATTTACACAGAAATCTGGCATTTCTGACACAGTTTGCAGTATAGTTCTCTAGGTGACACACCTGTCAATTTGATTTCTCCAGTTAAGGGATAGGAGGAGATCCTTAGAAGCATCTGACCTTTCTGATACTTATCTAAATTGAAAACTCAAAATGCTCTGAGATTCATGAGCTGCTCATCCTAATCAATTAGTCCTCTGCCAAGCTGTTAACCACATGAAACAGCCTGTGACCCAGAAGGAGCACGCCCACAGACACACTGCTACGCTCTTATGATTTGAACAATTCCTCTTCCACGATTTGGCCATATATAGGAGTGGAATCTGGCTGAGATGGTTTTTTAGGGCATAGAGTCAAGCCTCCTTGTTTCCTTTACTGGGTTGAGGACCACATGACCTACAACAAATCACAGGCATCACTTTTCCCCCAGATTTTTGGCTGGGTTTAAATGTTGACCTTGACTGACACTGAAGTGTTTAACTTCTCAAAGATACTGAAGTTTTTCAGCTCTTGTTGAAATCAATGAGAGCCCAGTACACTTGTAACTCAAAAAATATATATCCTTTCTATCTCACCTGGACTACTCAAAAATAAAGTTACTTAAACTCCTTAATTTAAAAAAGATAGTGTATATATATATTTATGCCTTTATGGGATCAAAAGCCTCATTTGCCTCCTGAGCAAAAGTCAGTACAGTCTTCCTTCTTCACCTCACAACATGGTGTGGCTGAGCTGATTCATACACCAGAATAGGCACACAGATGGAAGACACTGGAAGCCATGTAGGACTTTGTCATTTATTTGCTTGCTTTCCCAAGAGCCAAGGGTCCGCACACAGCCCTGCTTCTTCTGGCAACACGCGATCCCTGCTGTCTGGATCTAGTAAGAAGCTGCTGAAAGCCTCTCTGCAAAGTGAGAAAGCTGGTTTTATGCTGACACTGGATTAGTCCGAGATGAACCGCTGAGCACAGCGTAGCAGAGGATAAAGCTCTTACGTCTGCAACTGTAGATTAAGCCTGGTAGGATAGAGCAAAACAGGGAAAGGGACGTGCAACGGAAAAGGTGCCCCTAGAGCCTCGTGCCTCCTGCAGAACTCTGCCTTCCCTTGCAGGCAAATGCCAGGGTAGGTGTCACTGAAGGTGCTGCCCAGATGAAGGAATTGGCTGGGTGAAGGTATGTCTTGTGAACCGGTGCAGCAGTAAAACTAGCAGCAATACTAACAATACGGCAATTAAAAAAAAAAAAAAACAAAAAAAAAACCAAAAAACCAAAAACAACCAAAAACTGTTGCTGAGTTCCTTTTGCCATTCTTTTTGATCTTAGGTACTCCCACACCTCAGTTTATTTACCTGTGAGTAATGCAATCATTCCAAGCCCACACTGGCAAATCCCTATCTTATCTGTAGCTTAGAGAAGACCCTGATCCACAAGGTCAACAGATAGAGTTATAGGATTATGTCAATCTAGTTTGATCTGCTTTATAAATTGTTTCCTGCAAGAAAAAGATGTTTTCTACTTAGAGGAAGAGTCTCCATTGACTTCAGGACTCTATAGGTCTGAATTTACATATTTCAGCTCAAGGATCCTTCATGTATCACACTGTCTGTGTACGTGTGTCTGGAGATACAAGCATGTGAAAACAGACTCAGAGCCCTGCTGTAATGCTGTATAGTGCTGGGATGTGAAGGACCCTTGCAAAAAAGAACGGAAGCAGAGAGAAAATGAAATAGAAATGAAAAGGCAACACATCTGTGTTTTGATGGCAGCCTAATAGCTACATTAAGGTGAGACCTGGTTATTCTGATGAGTTAGGGTTCAGCCACCATGACATTCTACCTCCTGATGGCATTCCTCTTCTTTCAGTGCTATTACATCAGAGTTGCAGCCATAAACCATTTCCCATGCTTACTTTCCCATTTCTTTGATGTGTTTCAAATCTTTGACTCTTCCCCCTCCTCCCCTTTTCCTTCAGTTCCTCTGATTTACCTTCAGCAATACAAAGAAACAAACAATAAACAACTATCTTTGGGCATTGTGTGAATGTTTTCATTTTTGGCTCCCATCTGTTGTGCACAGCTAGAAAAGCAGTTGCCATATTTGCTCACAAGCGTGTGGAAAATTGATACATGCATTCCAGCATATGCAGAGGTTGGAGTGAATATCATAACAGAAGGCCAGGGATTTAAATAGTGACTGGTATCTTAAGGCGTATTCGTGACTAGTATCTAAACACACACGATGAGAAACTAAAACCTGGTCTCTCAAAAGAAGCAGAGGACAACCAAAATAAAGGCATCCAGACTCCTGATCAGGCCTAATATTCTTGGTCCACAGGCCAATCTAAAACTGATCAACACTTGGCATGTTGCAGAAATTAGCTTATGGTCTGGTGATTTGGGTTTGGTGGGCTTTTTGGTTTTTGAGGTAGCTTATTTGTTTGTTTGGGGGGTGGGGAAAGGGGTTGGTGTAAAGGGGTTTGCTGGGGATTTTTTTTTTTTTTAATGTTTTTGGTTGGTTGGTTGGTTGTTTTTCCAAAATGCTCTACTATAGTTGTCCTGTAAGCACCGTGAGGCTGGATCTGTATACATTCATCTCTCGTTCCCAGACCCTCTTAAACCAAAGAGCAGGAAGAACTGGTATCTACTTTTTCTTTTTAAGAAAGTGACAGCATCTTTCCCTGTTTTGCATTCTTGCACATCCAGATGTTTCTCTCTCATTCTCCCTTAAGGAATGTATTAGCATTAGATAATGATTTTAAACTATTTCCCCTTCAAGAAGCTGATGTAAGTACCAGCACACTAGGTGGATCCTCATATCATTATAGAGATTTGTGAAAGTTTAGAGCCCTATTTTTTCCAGGGATAGTATCAATGCTTATGTCCAAACCCATCAACCCAACTCAATGAATACAGGGAAGAGTATCAGTTTGTGTTCTCCGATAACAGAGAGCCACCACTGCCTAAGTACGTTCAGGGTGGATTTCTTTCTTGTTTCCAGCTGGAGATCTTAGCCACTGCTAGAGGCATGATACTACTTTGATGGTGTTGTGATTTAACCTAGTAGGCAGCTAAACACCACACAGTTGTTTGCTCACTCTCCCTGCAGTTGGATGGGGGAGATAATCAGAAAAAAGGTAAAACTTGTGGTGTCCTGGTTTCAGCTGGGATAGAGTTATTTTTCTTTCTAGTACCTGCTGTGTTTCAGATTTGGTACGAAAGGAATGTCAATAATGCATATTGTTTTAGTTGTTGCGAGACGATTATAATATTCAAGGACTTTTTTCAGCTTCCTATAGAAGCTGAGAAGGAGCACAGACAGAACAATAGAATGGTCAGTGGAATATTCTGTACCATAGATGTCATACTCAGTATGCGCCCCACTCCTCACACAGGGATTAGCCAGGGGGCACAAATTTGCAATCACTGCTTAGGTCAGGCTGGGCAACCAATTCATCAGGCAGTGAGAGTGACTTGTGTCTTCTATATTCTTTTACCATCATCATTATTATTTTCTTTTTCCATTATTGTTCTATTAAACTTTCATTATCTCAGCCCATGAGGGTTTTTTTCCCTTCCCTTTCCTTTCCTTTTCTCCCTCTTCTTCCTACCTTTCTGGGGAGGGAAGGCGGGATGAGAGAGCAGTGACGTGGTCCTAGTTGCTAGCTGGAGTTAAACCAGAACATGTGGGTTGAGATAAAGGCAGTTTAATAGGACAGAAAAGGAAAATATCGTTGTTATTATTATTAATAATAATAATAGAATATACAAAACAAGTGATGCACAATGCAGTTGCTCTCCACCTGATGACCGATGCCCTGAGCAGCCGTTGCCACCTGCTGTCCAACTCCCCCAACTTTATATGCTGAGCATGATGTCATATGGTATGGAATACCCCTTTGGCCAGTTGGGGTCAACTGTCCTGGCTGTGTCCCCTCGCAGGTACCCCCAGTACACAAGAGAAGCTGAAAAGTCCTTGACTTGTTACCAAGCAGTGCTTACACTAACCAAAACATCAGTGTCTTATCAACATTATTCTCATCCTAAATCCAAAACACAGTACAGTACCAGTTAATAGGAAGAAAATTAACTATCCCAGCCCAAACCAGGACAGATGGGAATACTTTTCAACCTGATCTAACATATTACACGGTTTTAAAAATATACCTGCCTCATCTTATTAAGTTTCTTCATTTCTCTTTCCTGTTTTTATCCTAATGGTAGCATTCCAAAGAATTCCCTGCAAGAGTTTGCAAGACCATGTACACAGCTAGTTGTTCTGTATTATTTAACTTAGTGATGTGTTTTGAAGGACAAGGCCCAATCCTGAAGTACTAATCTGGATACAAATCTCTATTTGTGCCTGATTTTTTCTGAGTTTTTATTTCCTTTTTGTTAACTTCATAATTACAGTAGCTCCATAATTGGTACTAGTTATAATTGCTTAAAAATTCTGTGTTCCTCAATTTTCTGATGAATTTGCAGAAAGTCCACCATTCATACCAATTGTAAAAGCCACATATTAGTGTTTCACAGAGAAATAAAACCAGAGCCTTTCAGAGAAGAATCATGTCCAAAGCTTATGTACAAGTCTACCCAAAACACAGCTGCATTGTATAAACAGCAATCCATTCACACCCCTGGGAGAATTGGATCACAAATAAAACTGTCATAACAGACCAAAATGTACATCTGAATGACATACATCGCAGTGAAACAAACAATAACGATCATTATCACCATTATTATTAATAGGCATTGCCTGGCAAATCCTTTGCCAACTGAGTCAAATGTTTCTCTATTAGCCCACTCCTTCTGCAAATGGTCCTGACAAAATCCCCTTGACAATCCTAATGTGCATAAGACATTGATGTAAGATACTGAGTTATGAGCCTCTGCGTGCTGAACCAGCTGTCTGGAAAATGTATCTTGGGGACAGTAACAATTTGAAATACACTGAGAGATCCTTTATCATAAATTGTCTGCCTGCAGGATCATTCCAAACGTCATATAAGGACATAAAAGGGACGTACAGTGATGAGCAACAGAATGGCCAGTGGCTGAATCAAGGAGGGAACAGCAAAACATTTTGTCTGACCACAGGGATCAGTGGTGAGAAAATGGCAAGCTAGCTCCTTGTTGCCCAAATGCTTTTCCAATCAAGAGTAATGAAGGTGAACGCTTTTACTTTGGTACAGCAGACTTTTTCTTCATGAGGATGTAGAAAATTGTAAACTTCAGTTGGGAGCAGTTAGAGTAAAAACAAGGCAGATCCATGTAATAAATTTGATCCATAAACAAACCAGAAACATAGAGAAAGCAAAAGCCATAGCAAACCACCATGTTTGGCATAAAGCATGGTTAGTGGTCAGGCTTTGGCCTGGATCAGGAAGCAAGAGAAACCAAGGAAACTCCAGTTTGAAAATTAAGATGGAAACAAGGTCAAAAAGCAAGAAGCATGGGAACCCCTGCAGAAGCGAGGGAAAGAATTTTGAAGGGCTGGAGCTAGGCCAGCACCTGGTCTCAGAAACACAAAGCTATAGAGGGATTTGGTGATAAGGACCAGAACTGAAGTCGAGCAGGACAGGGGGAACACCATGAACTGGTACACGGCAGGCATAAATACGACTACGCTACGAAAACTGGGCAAGGGTGAAGCACTTGGGAGAGGGAATTGGGGCTAGAAATTAGCAAATAAGACTAGTGTCACAGGCTGTACAGCAAGAGACATCCTGTGGGATTCCCCTCCCTCCTGAGACTCAGAGGTCTCAGAGGTCAGACTCAGTCCCAGCTACTGGACTACTACGGGGGCACAGCCTCCCAGAAGACTGATTGCAGTCAAACCATTTGTGAACACTTGATTGCCAAGGCAGAGCTGTATGAAAATGAAGGCAATCAAATCCTGACTTCTCAAACTATCAAGCCTGGTAATCCCATGGTGAACACTCCATCATGCAAATAAAAAAACAAGGCTTGGATAATGAGCATTCAGACCACCTGTAATTTGATGAAATTGTGACTAGGAATGACTTCACTTCAAAAGACATGGGTGCTCTGTTCATGCAAGCACATAAACCTCAGATTTTTGTCCCAAAAGCTTGGGAATACAAAATGCAAGTAAGAATGCGGCAAAACCAGGAAAGGCTTCTTAATGTTTTAAAATCTTTCCTGCTTCTACCTAGGCTATGAAAGCTGCAGATATTTTGTTTTCTCCTAATACCACATCAGTATCCAGACAAGCAACTAAAAACTTAAAAAAGAAAAAAAAATACAGAAAAAAAAACCCCACATCACATTAAATAAACACATCAATAAAATGCCTGAATTGAGATTTAAATTCTCTGGAAGTCAGTAAGTGCTTCAGTCTGGGTCCCTAGCTTACATGCATCTCTACATTTCAGAGGAATTGCTTGGCACTAATCTGACTCAAGGAACCCTAATTGCAATGAATCCAGTGTTCAATGTGGTTTGGATGCTTTGAACATTACCTTTTAACATTTAAAATATTATGGTAAACATATTTCAAGGCAGAAGAGAGGAGGCCCTGTACACCAATTCCCAAATACTAACAACAACATTGTAAAATAGTATATGGCCTGGTTTGAGGTAAAAGAGAACTGATTTTCTGTTCAGTAATTTTTCTTTTCAGCTAAACATCTTTTAACTCACTGAAGTCTCTGAAATTAACAGAATATTTTTTCTGACAGTGTTCATCAGGTCCCAGTCTGGGACCTTCCCAGTGCCTGCCGGTGACATGACTGTCATCCTGGGAGCTTAATATGGTTTTGTATCTATTGTATATCTTCCATTATTTTTCTTTTATTATTTTATGAATATTTTCATTAAAGTAGTTTCGTTTCTTTTTTCTAATCTCACAAGTCTCTTTCCTCTCTCATCCTTCTCTCCCTGAAGGAAGTAAAAGAGAGCATCTATCATTTGTTTCAGTGGCCAGTCTGGTCCAAACCACAATATATTTATTGGTACCCAACGTGAGGCTCAACCAGGGCTCAGACTGGACTCAGCGACAGATGGGAACTGGATTCCAGATCTGGATTAAGGAATGCACAGATTGGGATCAAAGATAGACAAACAGACAGAGCCCTCCTTGGATACCAGCCACTGAAGAAAGAGAGATAACCCTTTGATCCTTCAGCTTTTATACTGATCATGATGCAGATGGCTTGGAACACCCCATTGGTCAGTTTTGGGTTACCTGTCTTGTCTGCTTCTCCCCACAGGTGTGACCCCTCTGTGCTTTTCCACTTCTGATCATTCAACAGGGCAAATAACGAAATTAGCTGACCTCGGCTCCATTTCAAAGGAAGTAGAAATCTGATGTATCAGTCATCTGGATTTCTACTTTGTAATTATGGGTTAATTTCTGCTAGTGTTTAACATCCTTTGCTTTCAAATCAAATTATTCAGCAGCCTCTTGTAATGACTTCCTGAAACTCAGTCTTTACATGTTCATCTTAGCTATTATGGTGAAAAGCATACAGGATATTCAGCTGTAAGAGGGGAATGGTCTCAGTCACTGTTTATGGCACACTACTTAGATCCTAAACGGTGATTTGAATTTTTTAATTCCAACCTTCTTGACAAAAGGAAATCAGTCTTATCCATGCCTTTTCTCCTATAATCTGTTCCTTTTGAAGAAGAAAGGGAAATAGGCTCTTCAACCAAGGAAAGAGTGTTTGTGATGTTTTTGGGTTTGGCGTTTTATTTTTGTTTTTTTCTCCTCAAAGTGCCTTTTTCTTGTGAAATTTTTTATCAAGAACAAGAACCCAATGGTTTTGTAAAAAAGTTACAAATGGCAAATATCTTTTCTCTCCCATTTTTCACATCTAAGTACCTCCATGGCTTTTCAGGCAGTGAAAGTCCTCCTTTATGAGCTACATTCACCACCTGGCTCCTCTACACTTTGACAAGGATGAGTTATAACATGCCTGCAAGATGAAGGACTGGTTGTTGGAAGGCGAGTGTCACAGAAGGTGTCAGGAGAGTGTTGGCAACATGAATGACATACACATTTCTGATGAAACACAAAAGGAAGAATTCTGAACTGAAATGTTTAGGTTTCAGATGAAGCTTTTTAGCTGAAATTTTGCATGTTTACTTTTTGAGGTCAAAAGGATTTTATATTTTCCAAGAGGAGAAAACTCCTACTTTTTTCTGATTATCTCATAATTACCTTTTGCTTGCTCAGGGAAAACTGAAACACAGGCAAGTGCAAAGCTGTGCCTACTGGCACATCTTGATTCACTGTCAGGGTAGAAAGGGAGCTTGTAAGTCTGACTGCCAGTGAAGTGCTGCAATAAAAGCCCTAGTGCAAGTATATTCTGAATACCATAAGGTGATTTATGGAGGTGTAAGTTACTTCTCCCGCTGAACTGGAATGAGATATACCTACATAAGCACTTTTACATTGGTAATAACTGTATTCACACTACAGTTGTTTGCCAGTTTAATGATATCAGCACAGTTAAAAAGCAAACTTCCTAGTGTTGACAAGACCTAATCCACATATGTAAGGTAGCCATATTTTCAACAGCAACTGCAAAGGAGGGTGGGGTGGAGGGAGGGAAGTACTTTTTGTTGCTGAAAAACCCAATAATTTATATACATAGTCCACTCACTCTCTCTCTTCCACTTCCCCCATCGGTCTCACTCCTAGACGATAACTTCGGGTACGGTTGCACCAATTTTTTACTGACAATACTGAAGTTAAATCTAACATTGCAAAATTCACCTCAGATTTGGGTACAGTTCTGGAGAAAGTAAATGACAATAATTAGTGCCTCCTATTGAAACGTGCTTGAAATCCCATTTTATTTGTTCTTTTGTTTCTTAACATGACTGTCACTCTAAGATTGAGACAGTTTGGCACCAATTTATACACACTCATAGAACAAATTTTGCAAGTAGTATTATGACAATGGAGGTATATAGTGCCATAAGACATTGGTCACCTCTACACAAGGAGAGACAAGTTGGATCATCTTCAAAGCAGAGACGTTGTTTCTGTTAACAACACTCCTTTACCAAGATACATTTCCCCATGTTCTGGGAGATTTGTGAATCTTTATGATATCTAATATACCACAGCTTGTTACTGCACTTGAGAATAAGGGGTTTCCAGGACATTTTGACGACCCAAGAATACTATGCTTCCATCAAGGGCAGGAGGACATGTCACAAGACAGCTTAGACTTGTTCAGTAGATGGGCCTGAACAGGCTGAAATTCTGTAGGCTAGCTAGAGTCAAGAAGACTGCAGTGTGCAATGACTGCTTTGGGTCATAGTCCATCTTTGTATATTGTCCTGATTTATTCCTACCCTGATATAAACAGATCAAATGGATAAACAGTAGGATCTAATGTTTGATAAAACCACCCAGGATTTTTTTTTTTTTTTTGGGGGGGGGGGGGGGTGGTGTTTAGTTTTTGTGGAGTTTTGTGGTTTTGGTGGGGTTTTGTTCTGTTTTGTTTTTTACTATCTTCAACAAGTGTTATAGGCTCTCCACAAGTATAACAAGATGGAAACATTTCCTTTTTGGTATAACATGTACCATCAGTTTTCATTGCTTTGTCTTTAACCTTGTATGTACCAATGGGCACAAAGATAGAAAGTTCCAGGCAAGCTGAATTATTTCAGGACTATTAAAAGGGGCCCAGAAAGGACAAATGTAGTTTCCTGAGCAGTCCAGGGCTCAGCAACACAGGATCATTCCTCACAATGTATACCTTCTCATGTTTACCAGGCTTTTCACAAGACAAAGGATTTCCCTCATTTTTATCAGAATGACATTAAACCATTAGGATCTGATATCATGAAATACAGAAGAGACACTGATTTGCAATAGAACTTCAGAACAGCTGGCAAAGTCAGAGTGCTGAATGATAACCACTGTGTGGAGGTACAGCACAGTTGGCAGCATTAGGCTTTAGAGGCAACAGTAATTCAAAATGCACAGTACCTGCTCTTGTGGAACCTAATGGTCCCATGGCACTACTGTATAACCATGGTGTCT
This sequence comes from Tringa tobata, assembly GCA_033628505.1. Lineage (NCBI taxonomy): Eukaryota > Metazoa > Chordata > Aves > Charadriiformes > Scolopacidae > Tringa > Tringa tobata. The sequence continues at coordinate 2,191,238 of JAHREE010000287.1, forward strand.
TGGCCAACATCCCCCTTGCCAATAAAACAGCTTTTATACATCCCCAGCTGCGCATGAACCACTGTAGAGTACATCAGAGCAGTTCCTTTTGCCTGCACAGTCCCTGCAGGATTCTACTTTCTCCTACCCTGCTTCAAAGCAAAAGCAGTCTCAGGGAAGCTGATAGATATACATTAGAGAAAATCCTGGTCTAAGCTGCAACAGGGTGAGCCCTCATCTTGTCCTTGCCTGGAACAGATCCTGCTGATTTGAAAAGGGCTTTGGGGAATCCTTTCTGCAAGAAGGATGTGGTGTAAAAACGTAATCTATTTCTTTCTATAATTTAGTCTATTGAATTCTCTACTTTCAAAGGCCAAGGATGTTCTTCATGGAACACATACTCCTTTATAGCAACTTAAGTATAATAAAAAAAAAAAATTGTAAGACTTAAGAAAGCCCTAACAGTTTAGGATCAAAACCTCAGGTGCTATGTGAAAGATAAAACAGCTTTTGAGCTTTTGTGGTGCTTGTTAGCTCCTGTAGATGAAGAACTAGTGCTATCAGTTTCAAGGTTCTCCTTTTACCAGTATTTGTTGCCCTCAAGATTTCTCAGATTTCCAATCCAGAATTCTACACAGTGCCATATTCATTTTACACATTTACTACAGCCCTAGAAATATGACCAGGTTGCTTAAGAGCAGCACAAACCAATTGTTTGATTTACCTGGCTTAACTGCATTTGGATATTTGGCAGGACAAGTACAAACACAGTGGACAGCAAGGGGGAAAACCAAGCATCTGTTTAAATCAAGGAAGAACCTTCCAGCTGAATGCTGCAGTAAAACCAAATAATTTATATTTCCAATGGCTCCCAAAGCCCTTTTCTCCTTTTGGTGGGTTGTATTTACTAGCCTCTGTTATGTAGTTTAGGTTCAAACACATTCTACAAAGGCTTGTCTTAGTTGATAAATCTCCTTGAGAGAAGCCAAATATCTTTCACTGAGTAATTTAAAACACATTATCAGGGTTATTCACTGCTAACACAGGACTGTGAGCTTGGTTTAGGATTATTTTCCTGCATTCTCTGCAGCAATCAGCTTTTTGCGTAGCTTGGACACAGAGGTTTTCCTCCACATTTTTCTTTAGGGAACACCAAGCATCTAGTTCATACCAGCGCTCAGTTTTTAAGAGAAGTCCATCACATTGTAGATGTGAGCCACCTGAGTTAGAAAAATACTTGAGTGCTGCTGTCAAGAACAATGTTTTTTCACTCTGGTTATTGCATCACAGAGGTGTATATCTTGGATAATACTTGGAAAACCCTTTTCAGATGAGTTATAAACAAACCAAACTCCTTACCAACAGCCAGCCTAGTCCCCACTCCCCAGAAAACATTCATTCATTGTCATTGCAGGCAGTCTACCCATGAAGTGATCTATAATAAATATCACCACTATCATTCCAGTTTTTATCACAGTAATCAAGGTTCCAATCTGCTGTACATTGTGTAAAGGATAACACCAGCAGTGCCCCTATTGTCAGGCAAATGTTGATCTACTCTCCCAGATCAATCCACCTAGGACTCCCACTGCCAGCTCAGCAGCCCACTCAGCAAGCCTGTGCACTGAAGTTTGCTGGAGAAACCCAGCATCATGCTTATGTACTTGAGCAGCCCTAGGCAGACAGGACACAAGCTGATCTAAGTCAGCTCTAGCCCCATCCAGTAGACTTTTTTTTAAACTTATTTATTATTTTTTTAAGAAGTTCTAGGAACCACGTTAATGAGCTGTAACAGGAATGGAAAGCCCTAAGGCAGCTGACCCTCAGTGTATTTAATGTCAGCTTTCATGCTCACTCTCTCTTTGTAGTGTTAGTGTACTCAAAGTGCTTGCCACCAATGTCTGAAAAGAAGAGACTAGAGGAGGATTTTACATACATGCAAGAAAGCGTTTGTTAAATCCACAGTACTTGCCCTGTTACTGTCAAGAAATTCTCAGACAATTCAATTTGGACATTTAAAAGAAATATGTGCTTTAAAACAAAAAACAAAACACAACCCCCCCAAACTAAGTCATTTTCTCAGTAGTATAAATGTACCTGTGGTGGGACAATCCACGTGGTAAAAGGTTTAATCACAATGGGCAGGCATTCACAGTTGGATTTCAATTAGTATGTGTTTTTTATACCTTTTAATTCCTTGCCTCCAGCCATATGCACCAACTGTTTGATCACAGGATACAGGAAGGTACAAATGAAAAGAGACATGGATGATAACAAGGTAGTTATTAACTATGGGATTATTTATTGCATAGTGTGTCATTATAGTCTCCATTACCTCAAGGTCACTCCTCCTTCCTCATCCAGTCCATTTCCCTTCATTTCTGTAAGTAACTGAAAACTTATTAGCACCTCATTTGTAAACACTGACAACCATATGGTGTTAAGACTCCACCCTGGCCAAGAAACATGTGTCTTGTAGCTGTTGTTATTATTTGTATGAAGCTGGCACTTCACCAAGGCCCTTGTTGGTGATGACGGGAATATGCCTCCTCCATTCTTCCCTCCAGACACTGAGCGAGACACCCATGGTAGAGGTTTTTGGTCAAGGATGGATCAGGCAATAAGGAGAAATAGGAGTTCCTGGGAACCCTGGAGAAGCCAAAAAAAGTGTTCAGTTTTCACCTGATTTCAGCTTGGACGCTTATGCTTATTCTGCTCCTGATCGTCACAGTTCAACCAATCTGGCTTCAAAAAGGATTGGAGTGGTTGCAGAATAGAGTAATGTTGATCCTTAGAGGCCAGAAGAGAATTATACTGTGGTCTATATTCTCTGCTCCACTCTAGAGTCCTGATGTCCTCACTCACACATGGAATTGTCATCACATGAGCTTTGGAGAAATTAAGTTAATTTCTGCTCAAAGTGGCAATACAATGCTGGGGCTACAATTTTAATGAAGGCACCCTGAATTTTTACTCCGCCAAAAAACTGAATTATGGAATTTTATTTCAGGAAGTCTAAAATAAGATCTTTGTAATTCAGGGGTCTGAATGTCAACTCAAAAGTAAGAAAAAAAAATAATAAAATGAGCCACCAGAAAGGCAGAAATTCAAAACTGATATGCCAAGATGCTTTATTATTCGCTTGCTGGTTTTTGAGCTGTGAGGGCAAAGATCAATTCCCTAAGCTTCTACTCACAACTATAAAGGTTAAGTAGTAAGTTTTCTATTTATTCATTTTTTAAACAACAAATGAGATTCTAACAAAATCTCTTGTCTTCTGGGGCTGAGAGAAAAGTAAATAGTTCAATACATATTTGTAATAGTGGAATACAGTTCAGAAAGAGTTCGGACTTTGGATGGAAACTTGTCAGCAAACAGACTGACCAGGTAACACTAAAAATTAAAAGTTGTGGATTATGGTGGGGTTCAGCCCACTTGCTTTTAGATCTGTAGTAAACATTTATTTGGAATACCATACATATGTACAAAGCAGTGTGTATTAAATGGATGAAGCAGCACCAATAATAAGCTGATAATCAGTTTTGGAAACAGCAACTAAGACGCTGTTCTCAGGTTCATCCTTGCCTGATGTAACAAGATGAGAAGTAAGGGGTATGCTGAGGTCAAGAGGCTGTCCAGAGAAACACAGGATCTTAAACATATTTCCTAGTAAATCCAATGATTTTTCATCTAAGCCCATGTCTATGTAGCAGGGAAGACTTCCCCTCTCCACAGCTCAGAATTCCAAGGAAGATTTATGTTTACATGTGTAAGACTAATCACAAGGTAGTAAAGTGTCTTTAAGGCTTTCTGCCTTCAACTGCATATGCCTTGTGGTTAAATTGATTTTGGAAAGAGGTACAAAAGCAAACACTTTTCTTCACCTCAAGCAGAAAAAGAACTTTTACACCTTTATCCATCCTCAGGGCTGGATATTTTTCATAACAAAACCCCGTCAAAGCTACCATGGTTTGAAACCCAAAGAGAAAGTCTCTGTGGAAACTGCATATTGTCCCTATCTTGACTTTTACAATCTAGTTTCAAGGAGTATTTGGCTTTCAAATGAGATCAACACCTTATTTACATTGTGGCTCTTATTGGAAGCAAGGATGTTGGAAAAGTCTTTAGGATTGGTCTCACAGTTACAATATTTGATATTCTGTCTGAAAGCCCTTTCTCCAGGAGTTATGATATTTATACACCAGGAAAACAATATATTCTGAAACTCTTGGACAAGGAGGTCATGACACAACCCCCAAAGGTTTATTATCGGCTTCTATTTATCCTGCAAAGCATGATTGGCTATTCTTGAAGAAATGTGGGTCTGAATCATCTCTCTCTCTCTGGTGGCCCCTGACTATTTTACTAGTGGCAAAATTGCTTTCATTCACACCTCAGACTGAAATGATCCTTGACCTTGAACTAGCTTTGTGCATCCCAGGAAGAAAGATAGCAATCCACAGTGTAAATATAACTTGGGATCTGTAATTCAAGTCCACTCCCACATGGGAGCAGAAGGAACCATATTCCTGTCTGACAATTTTCTGAACTGACACACTGAAGTTTCAGGTTCTGATTTTCCTTTGCTTAACAGCACCAGTGCAAATTAATGCAAAAGGACTATTGCCAAATCAATATGATAGCATCTTATATTCTCATTTGCAGATTGATAAGTGATGAGAAATAAAGTAGTGGACAGTTAGCACCTGACTCTGTGCAGAGAAATGGGCAAGTGTTTATTGACTTCTAAGCTAAGCATGCAAATATATACATACATGCAATTACTTTTTTTTGTGATTACAATATGCAAAGATATTTCATTGGCTCAGGCGTGTTTTCCTTCCCCAGCACACCACAAAAAACATGCAGTAAGAAACTTTTGTGAACTTCAGATAGTGACAATTTAAAGAACTCGTGTTTGCCTGGATTTTAATAAGATTAGTGATAAGTCACATATAATCATCTATTTCTTAACAGCTATTGCAATATAAATCTATTTTTAATTAAAAAATGTCAGTTTAAGCCTAGAAAATTCAGATATTGTTTGTCTAATAATCAAATACTCTGTTCTTGATGCCTGTCAAACTCATAAAATTAGCTATTTTTTTTCCCCTTTAATACAATACATATTTATCTTGCCATGAATCCTCATTGAGGTATTTTTAGCTAAAACAGTAAGTGTGGACTACAAGAAGGATGCAGTCTTTTTTTTCATTTTCTGTGCATACTTTGTCCCCAGGCTATGAAAGTGAGAATCCAAGATTCAACATAAAGGATATCCCTAAAGTTCAGGGAGTAATAGGACCATTTTCATTCAAGGAAGGAGCCCGGGGCTCTGAATTACCTTGCAGCAAGAATCATCGGCAGGGAAGTTCCTTGCTCTATTTGCTTTCCAAAGCGATTCATCACAACTCTCATGGCAGAAGTTCTACTAGGAGTCCCTTCAGTTGCCAGTTCTTGGGGCATATTCCCACATTCTGACAATATTCATTGTGTAACTACAATAGGATTCCAAGCTCATTTTGTTCACTACATGAACAAGTGGGTGATGCTATTTCCCCTTTCTTCTCCTGCAGCTCACTCTATACACAGTTGCAGTTTCAACTCCAAGCATCCCTCTTTTCTACAATCCATCCACCTTCTCAGGTTAGCATCATGGTCCTTGATGGAAAATTCTATATAGGATCTGTAGCACTTAGAGCCTGTAGGAAAAGGTCATATTTTGGCTCTTGACAAAGGATCTTCCCTTTATTTAGGATCAACTTAATCTTTTTGGTCTCATGATTCATCCTATGTTAGGACATCAGAATAGATTACTATGGAAATGCAGACTCAAAAGCCTTCTAACCCAGTTCTAGACTTGTGTGTGAGACAACGTGTCATGGACATTCATTCCTAATATGCCTGACTATATTGTGATTGAGGTTGCTGTCGACCACGGGCTTTGGAAACCCAAATCAACAGATGCTTCTCCAAATTAAATCTACAAGCCTTTGGAGATTCTCCAAAATGAATCTCTACCAACACATTTTAGTAAACCAGCTACCAGCACACAAATCCACATCTGTTTCCAGAACCAAAGCCAAAAGGACCTTCAGACTTCTCAGATTAACTTTTTTACAATGGACTTGGCAATAGCAAACACATGTCATTTAGAGAAGAACAAGCAGTATCTATGACTGGCATGTGCCTCGGACTACATACCTGACAACCGCAATGACAAATAAGGAGAAGAAAAGGGTGACAAAGGTTTGGGCATAAATTCTCTAAGACAAGCAAAAAGAAAACAAGGAACAGAGTCCTGATTGCAAAAGCACTGGAATAAACACTTGCCCATCATGAAAATGGGAAAGAATAGTATAGCCCAAAGGGACTCACAGCTGCCTGTGGAGCTACAATGTTATTGCAGGTACAGAATACAGTGTTATTTCCATTATGAGAAGAAAATCTAGAACAATATCAATCTGTTTGCCAACAGATTGATGTCAGTTTATCTTTTAGTTTAGAGAGATGGCCAGTGTCATTTGTTATTATGAATGCAGTGCACAAGATGCATGCTGATTTTTTTCCACACTCTTAAGTGGCAGCAACATGCTATATTTGATGGACTTCATCTTTAATAAATGTAGAATAAAATGCCTCAGTGAGAGCTAGAGGAAAAAAAAAAAAAAAGCAAGCACTATCTCCAGCTTCTTTAGGTTCATGTTATCTAGTACTTGCTTATTTCAGAGACCATATCTTTTACCAGGATACACACCATGATTGGTACACCTGGTAGTAGGCAACAGTGTTTTGTGTCAGCCTGGCCATACAGGTCAGCAGTTTCCCTGAACTGGCTATTTCTGCTTAGGACAGATCAGGTAAGGACAGGGACACGCTGAAACCACTATGCCTAAAAGCAATGATGGTGTAAATTGATTTCCCCCTCTGCCTCTGGTTTTCAGGAGCACACAGATACAGGAAATTATAATTTTGACTTCTCTGCATCACACTCTTCAGGTTTTACTGTGAGGTGGCTTCTAAGAAGAACACAATGTGCAGAGGCGTTTCCCAAGGATCATAGGTCTCCCATTCTTTTCTCACTCGGTAAAAGCCAGCTGATCATTGCATTTCACCTCCCTATTTTGGCTGTTTTCCAATATATTTATGGACTATGCTTTTGTCAGATGGAAGGAGGACCTAAAACCATTCTTACTTATTCTATACAACTGTCACAGCATCGTGTTAACATTAACCCTCTGGACTATTTTTTTCCCTAACAAAGTTCCTGATTTTTATATACTTAAAGCTTATGAGAGAACGGGCTGAGGTGAGGAAAAATAACATTTCTTTGACCTGTTCTTCTCGCATGTACAGAACCTCTGCTTCGCTTCCCCTCCCCGTGAAAAAAATCACCTATATTTCTCCATATCAGAAAAATGAGCTTATTACTAACCATGCCAGCCTGACTAAGGAAACACTCAAGGTAAGGGGATGCCACAGGCACCATATGGTACATGTCTTGTTGCAGCAGTTCCAAAGCATACAGTACAGATTGTACAATCATCTTTATAGAGCTTAGCCAGAAGAACGCATTTCTTTTATTTAACAGCAAATGCAATTGCCGCCTAGAAGAAACTGCTTCCTTGGCTTTGGAAACTGAAAACATTCCTGAAATCATTATGAGGTGAGATGAAAACAGAATTAAAGGAAAATAAATGGCACATACTTCCAGAAGCAATTTCCAATAAAATTTGTACCAAGTGCCCTGGGAGGGAGGAGATGGTTTGGGACAGAAGTCATGTTCTTACTTTTTGAAGTCTGCCTTACATTTTGATTTAGAGACTTCTCTGAGCAGAAGCTGAGTAAAGCTAGTCAAATCTATAAAGTCAGGACAGTCAGCTAGATCTGAATGTCGGAAGGAAAAGTCCATGGATTTATGGATCTATTGGAAAACAGCTGAGAGAACAGCCCTGTGCAAATACAGACTTTGTGGCTCACTGACCAGCATTCAATTAATCACCTGAGGAGGGAAGAAAAATACAGTTGTCCCCATCTGTTTTATTAGAATGCTTGTGCACCTGTTGCATTGCAATTCAGAGCAGTGTGTTTGGCTCCTCTCCTAAATGACTAGTGTCCTTTATTGTCCACAGAGACCAAGAGCATATGCATCTTTATGCAGTTGATCTACTATCATGATCCTCTATTAAAAAAAAATAAAAAAAATCAAACAGTTATGTTGGACTGAAACCTCAAAAACTTTCCAGGTACTGAATTCCCCCGGCCACCAACACCTCCAATTTCCACTGATAGCAGCTCTAGCTACCCCAAAACAGGTGAAATTAGGTCTTATATTTCTGCTTAAAAAAAAAAAGTTGATCTCCTACAGACCAATCAAATCGCCAGGTCTTTATCAAGTACTCTTACAGTCATGCTAAGATACTGCTGCTTGTAACGCACAACTTCATATTCTCATGAAATACGCAGTGGTTCAGAGCAGAATGCTCAAACTGAGACGCAAACAGGTGCCCTCGCTCTCCCCTTCCCTGAAGTAGCCAGAGAGTTGGTTTTATTCTGTTTCTACTGCTGAATTATATTTTGCCACTTCAAAAACCCAACTGTAATCTGTAGTGGAAGACTAGATCTTAGATCACAGACATAAAAGATGGAAGGAACCATCTTTCTGACAACTGAGAATAAAGTACCTTAATAAGAGATTAGTTGGATATTAAGCCTCTTTCGCTTGATGTCAGCCAAATACCCTGTGTTAACACTTTACAAGAAAGCAAGGATTTCATAGCAGTTAAGAAGTCAGCGTATGCACTATTTTCACGTAAAATTGGAAATGATCAGAATTTTCTGAAATCAAGTCAAGATATAATACTTTTCTCCCTTATTTCAAGTATATTCTGCTCTGACATTCCTCCCTCCACAGACTGACTATTTTTCGTTTATAAAGATATTTACATAACATTTTTAATGAGATCATAGCCATCTGAGCAAACAGCAGTAAGAAGGTTATTAAATGATAAAGCTCTGATTTCTGTAACTTCCAATTACTGAAAAAATATTATGTGAATGCCGTAGGGAAAACAAAATTCAACATTTGGGAAATGCTGCATAGAACATTTGAGCATCTCCAGGAAACACATCAAGTTTCTCTGAACATTCCAGAGCCCTAACAAATTTCTTTTGCCTTCAGAACTTCCGTGGACATTCTCAGGCTACTTCAGAGGACATTTTCCCAGGAAACAGAGGTCAGATCTCATGAGATCCTTCAGGTTTAGGTTAAGGGGTATTGATAAATTTTAAAATTAGAAAAACAGCAAAAAAGAAACATAGTTAGGGAAGAAGATATAGTTTCAAGAACTTGTGACCTGATGGAAAGCACAAAAGGTGATTAGCAAAACAGTAAAGTTATGAAGTGTTACTACAGTGTAGGTGAGATGTACATTACAAACACGAGGAGGATGGGGAGAAGATGGCAGTTCGGATTGCACTAAGGATGAGGGTACATTAGGCCTTTATTCAGACATAACTATCATCAATTGACCAAGAATTGCTAGAAAGACAACAGTCAAAGATGACAGGAAACCCTTGCCTCTTTGAAAGAAAATAATCTTGAGAACAATAGCGTAGAAACTAAGAAAGTTACTGTTAGTAAGGACAGATAAATAACACAAGTGCTCCGCTTAGACTTCAAGTGCCCAAAACAATATCACTGTTTTATATTTTTATTCAATGGAGATTCAAAAAAAAATATGGAGAATCAAGCATTAATGCAGCTAGCTATCATTAGTATGATAGCCTGCTGAAAAGACTTTTGTGTTCATACCTCAATGTAATCTCTCTTCAGAGGATTCACACCTGTCACTTATCTTTGGCCAGGATGACTGAACAAACAGAACTCCTCAATTTAAAAAAAACATATAGAAAAGGCACAGGCTCAATCATATGTAGGGACCTTTGCCATGACAATAGCATCAGTGACTCCTCCCTAAGGTTCCACAAAGAAAAGACATAATGACATTGGCATAGGGCAGGCAGAAAGAAAAATGAAAAGGGAAGGAAAATGGCAGCCTTCCTGGTTTTGTCAAGGTGATAAACACAGAGTTCTTCCTGTTCTCTTACAGCTTCTATTTCTTTATAGTCTATAAAATATCAAAAGATGTCCTTGCTTCAGTTTGTGTTCATTGCATGTCTGATTTAACACTGTAGGAGGCTGATACTCTCTGTGCAGCCCCCAGGATCATGACAGAATGAAGTCCTTGAAGCAGCAAGGCATCATACTCCCAAATGACCTGGTCCTGGAAAAAAAGTCACTTCTATATCAAGAATTGCCAGGGAGCTTGTGTATGGTACTTGATATTACAGCACTAAGCCATAACACGGCTGTGTGTCAAAAAGGAACAGGACTCAACATCCAAGACGTCCTTCACAGTCCTAGTTCACACACAGAGAACTGTATATGCTTCTTAGCTTCTCTGGACTGAGCTTGCTGCATCTGTGGCCAGTCCTTAGCATTCCTGTGCTCTGCATTTCCAGGTCTCTTTTGCAACCACCTCTTGTTCTCTAAGATTTCAGGGACTCCCTCGTGTCTCTTTATCCTATGCCAAGGTTCCCAAATGCTTCCCTTGCCATTCCTCTCTTTCCCTCACATCATTTTCTCTGCCCTGGAAGAAATCATTTAACATGTAAAAGGGAAGAGGGACAAGAACAGAGACCACAGAATGGCTGAGGTTGGAAGGGCCCTCTGGTGGTCATCTGGTCTGACTCCCTGCTCAAGCAGGGCCAGCTACAGAAGACTGCCCAGGACCACATCCAGACAGCTTTAGAACATCTCCAAGTATGGAGACACTACAACCTCTGTGGGAAGTCTGTTACAGTGCTTGGTTACCCTCAAGTGAAAAAAGGGTTTCCTGACGTTCAGATGGAGACACAGATATTTCAGTTTCTGCCAATTGCTTCTTGTTCTGTCCCTGGGCACCACTGAAAAGAACTTGGCATTTCTGTAGAGGATAAACAATTAGAAGCACGAAGGATGTTGGGATCATACTGAACAGAGGTATGAGATGTTGTTCTCTGCCCCTTTCTATTTTCACTTCTTCTCAAAGTCAGATGGGTTCTAGCAACTGATGCCTAGTACAGTACTTAGCAGAATGAGAGCGTTCATGAGTTTTCATGTTTAACACAAAGGAAGCCTGAACAATTGTAAATAAAACCCTTAGTTCTAAACTATGATATTGTTTGTGGGCTACTGACTTGAACTCGAGGAATGAAATATGGGCTAGTAATTTTTTTTTTTTTTTTCCAGTTCACTTACACAACCATAGAAAAAGTAACTCCAGCAATATCTGTGGTCACCACTGCATTATAGGTACATGCAACTGCTCTATTTATGTACACACACAACAGCAGTAATTGTGAAAGTGAAGCATGTTATCATGCTCTTGGGACTTGCTCAGTCCCAACTGTAATTACCCAGTTTCTCTTGCCAGCAATGGAAAAAGAAATAATATTCCACCAACATCAGCCACAGCAGCCTTAAAAAAATAAAATAATAAAACAAGTAAGTTAAGGTTGGACATTGGATTTCCCATCAAAGGAATACCCTAAAGAGACCTAATTCATACTGGACACCTCAGGGTGTTAACTGAGTTCAGAGACTATTTACAGAGATCCATTTGATCTGTGGCTCTCATGCTGAGCTGTCTGGAGAAATACTAGTCCACCAGGTGTGGTGAAAGACCACATGATGTAGACACCCACGTTTGGGACTTCACACAGCCCGCTCCTTTAACAAGTGATAGTGATCATGCACTGTACAGCTCATTTCAGATATGCTAATGGCATTTGAAAGTGAAAGACTATTTGCCCAGAATCATCCACATAGCATTTTGAGGAGATTCTCCTCGAAAAACACCACGGGAGAGCTACCAGTCAGAGGGGTATGTCAGGATGTTAACATACCCCAAAGCAAGAAGGAAAACCACCCACTGATATCCAGTCCCAGCACCCAGGGCTCAGCCTGCAGGTGTGTGGCAGACAGCCAGGCTGGCCCAAGAGCTCAGCAGCTGCAGCCACACATTGCCTGCGTGCTAACGTGATGAAAGGGGATGCTAAGGATCCATGCCACTTTCTTTGGCGGCAGACAGATAAATGACAAAATGATCATGTGTGTCAATTACAGCTCTCTGCTGAGTGCCGCAGTCTTGAACACCGCAAGCTGGCCAATTCTTCCCCCAAGGTTTCTGCGAGACTGGCCCTTCCTCTGATCGGTCCAGTGTTGTTTGGACATTGTGAAACACTTGCTCTGCTCCAGGCTGGAGGGGCTCACACACTGCCCCAAAAAATCTGTGCAGTGCTTTGGGGCCTGACCGCTGTCATCCCTCCCTTCATGCTGCTCAGGCACATTGCACTTACTCCTGCGGGGAGGGATTCGCATTATGGAGTCACCTGTACCTATTTCTGCACTCACATTTAACATAGTGTTAAATCCTCCCTCATACTCTTTGGATGGAAAAGCTCCACTGTCCATGCAATAGTCAGTGTTTGTGAAGTATGTGCAAAACCTATGTCTTCCCCATATGCTGTGGAACTTCTGTGCTGCCATTCGGAGAGGGCAGAGAGAGAAGAAAGTTGAGGGAGAGCAGACTAAAGGCACCATCAGTCCCCGGATGCTACCGAAGCATAGAAATATAGATGTTTTCACAAGGGCTCAGTGCTGCACAAGGGAAAAAAACCAGAAGAGCACTTAGTCATTATTTGAGTGATTATTTGCTCCAGTGCACCCATAACACTCGGAAACTGCATAGCTATGTAAGGTAGAGGAATACAGATGGTTCAGTGGTAGATGAGGCCACCTCAAGGCTTTTGAGGAATGCAGGGAGAATCTCACTTCCCTGAGGACGAAAAGTTAAGCTTCTAACTGGGATACATAACTCCAGCTATGGAAAGAAACAAGATAAAGATAAGGGACAGAAATAGAGATCTAGAGAGTCAAATTTGCTGTTTGCCAGGGAGAAGGATGGTGGTCGTGCTTCTTCAGCAGCAACTAGTGCCTCTTTTCCAAAATCCCCCTCTCAGCTTTCTGGGCTTCTAAACACAGGCAAAACAGCATAGAGAATCAGAAGCTGCATTGTGGGCCCCCAGCTGCCTGCTTCATTTGGCAAGCACCCTCTTTGCCTGTGCCTAAAGCCAGTCCTGACAGCTTTGCTGGCTAATTCAGCAAAACCCACAGCATAGAATACAGCGCATAGGCATAAACAGGTGCTACATTTCTAAGCAGAAGAACTGTGTCCAGAAACCCAGGGCTGTTCTCAGTTCTTTCAAGAAAAAAAAAAAAAAAAAACAAAAAAAACCTCAAACCAACCCTAGCTTCTCAGTAAACAGGTGGCAGTGACAAGTAGGAGGGACCCATTAGTGACAGGTGGCTGGCACTCAATCATTTTAAGCCCTCACACCACTTGTACCTAAGAGGACAGTAGGAAAAAGGAGCTCCCGTCTTGCTCAAATGCTGACTGCAGAAATTAGTAGCTTCATGGACCCCAGAAAGCAATGCTATGCTTCAGTCGAGCCATAAAAAAAAATATGCTAAATCCAGCTGTAACGTTATTGTTGTAAGCATATTCCTACCAACAGGTAGTCCACATTAAAATGTACCAACATATTTACTAGCTTTGTTGTGCTCAGCCAGAAATGACACGATGCAGATAATCAAGGCAAAACAGGACTATTAAAAACTAGCACATCCATCTGTCAAATAACAATAAAAGCTCTAGTTGTGGAAGTTCGTGCAACATTTGCTTTAGTTAATAGCAAAATGCTTTTCCAAGACAAGAGCAGAGCAAGACTTTTTTTTTTTTTCAAGTGTGTTGGTTGGTTCTGTTTGTGGTTTGCGTTTCTTTTTTTCCTCTCTACCTTTTCCCGTCTCCCCAAAATCCCCACCCTGAGAGGTTCTAGGCAGCCAAAATTAATTACCCCAAATATTACACCTTCATTTCTGCAAACAAATATCTTCCAGCTAATTAGAATAAATTGTGTGCTTGGAAAAAAAAAATTCTAACCCATTTCTCCATCTATTTACCTACACTCATCAGGCAGGAGAGGTGAGCCAAGGATTCCATAATGCCTATTAGTGGACTAAACAAACACAGAGGAGCCTGGCAAATGTTATCAGTATTAAAGAAACAGGACCCAAAAAGGTTTTAAACTGAATCCTAACTGTTCACTGTGAACAAAAGTTTATGCCACAAGAACTCTTGATTGTTCCAAGTAGTACTGCACTGCAGCAAGAAGCCAAACTGATATGGTTATGACTCCTAGGGAAAACATTTCTCTTATGTAAGGACCTATCATTTCAGATCTTATCTACAGTGCTCTTCTGCAAGAGAACTTTACATTCCAGGTTTTTCAAATCTAGAACTTCTGACAGCATTAGTCTCATTTTAAGTTATGAGAAGAACAAAAAATTTACTCTTGCAGTGGGGGCATGGATATGAGAATCAAACATCTATAGTGTGACTACATAGCTACAGCTGCATAGATAATAAGCTCCTGTGTTTGATATTTTAGTTTTCCCTCTGATAGTTTCCCACCTCCATCCCCCCCCAGCCTCCCAAACTATTTCTAGTTTGGAATGAGATTTTCACACTGGGGTGGCAGAATTCCAACAAAAAGAAAAAAAGTGCCATTTCAAAGAGCAAGTACTGAAACTGCTTTCTCTAACATTTCATGGGAACATAGGCAGCTTTCAGCTGCCTACACCATCTAGATGAGATAAATTTCCTCTCAATAGAGGGACCTGACTGGGGACCAGCTGGAAATGCTGTTTCTTTCTTTTGGGAGAGGCTAGTCATAAAACAGAGCAGCAGATATCTACATGTATTCTGCTCAAAATCACAGAGGGCAGAAAAACAGAGGCCCTAGATCAAACTGTCATTTCCCCAAGGCAGGACACTTGGTCTCTGCTTTTCCCAACTCAGAAGTGACACTAGAAAAGCACCTCTTGCATCTCAGATGCCCTCATTGCCAGTCACGCTCACTTGCTCTCACCACGCCTAGACATCTGCCTGTTTTTAATGGTTCGTGTACAGCAGAAGAAACCAGGAGCAAACTTCAGAGCAGCCAGGAGATCAGTGTCTGGCCAGAAAGCAGGAAACAGGAGTGCATGTTTCTGGGCTACACTGAGAGGAACAGGGACTTGAATGTGGGCTGCCACGTCCTAGAAGAACACTTGAGTCTAGTTATCCCACCTTTCCACATGGAAGCAACAGGAAGATGCCTGAAACCACAAAGCTGCAGGGTAGAACAGTTTCTAGCCCTCTACTAAAACTGATGCCTTTTGCCCCGGCCCTTAACTCCAAGGGTCTCCTTGAAAGTTAATACAATTTCTTCTTTCTGACAGAAGGCAAACTTTGACCCGCAGTGAAATCACACTGTGGAGGTTTATGCAGTAGAAATATCCTTTTCCCTGGACTCCAACTCGCTTCTGTATTCAGTGCTCACAGCCTCAGGGAAACCCATGTATCAGAAACACCTCAGAAAACACTTATCACCTCCTTGCCNAGAGCAGCCAGGAGATCAGTGTCTGGCCAGAAAGCAGGAAACAGGAGTGCATGTTTCTGGGCTACACTGAGAGGAACAGGGACTTGAATGTGGGCTGCCACGTCCTAGAAGAACACTTGAGTCTAGTTATCCCACCTTTCCACATGGAAGCAACAGGAAGATGCCTGAAACCACAAAGCTTGCTCTGCAGGGTAGAACAGTTTCTAGCCCTCTACTAAAACTGATGCCTTTTGCCCCGGCCCTTAACTCCAAGGGTCTCCTTGAAAGTTAATACAATTTCTTCTTTCTGACAGAAGGCAAACTTTGACCCGCAGTGAAATCACACTGTGGAGGTTTATGCAGTAGAAATATCCTTTTCCCTGGACTCCAACTCGCTTCTGTATTCAGTGCTCACAGCCTCAGGGAAACCCATGTATCAGAAACACCTCAGAAAACACTTATCACCTCCTTGCCTTCTGAACACCAGGTGAGGGGGCAATGTGTACTTTAGCTCCAATTATCTGCTCTACTGAGATTCAGGAATTGCTGTCAGCAAGTGGGACACCTGCCGGGACTCCAGGAAAAGAAATACTTATTCATCCATTGTTGAACTGTAATTGAAGGCTTAGGTTTACTCAAATGAGATTCAAGGTGAGTCAAGACATTTTGTCTGTCATCTGAACCTGTACTCCTGTTTGTTTTGTGAATCTGTTGTATGACTTGCCAAGCTAAAACTACATATCATTAGCAAATTAAGAGAAAATGAGTTACCTTCCACAAAGCAGAAACTGATGGAACAATTTATGTTCTGGATCTCCAACGTTAAACCTCCTAGAAAAGTGCTACATGCATGTTAAGCAAGGGTTTGCTGTACCTTACCTTGCTGGAACACCTTCTCAATGCTGCTGCTGATGGGAAAGCGTAATGCACTGAGAAGGACCATTCTATACTAGAGAGTGTTTATTCTTTTAAATGGTCACGGCTGTGAGCTATGTCTCTCTCTTCACATGAAGTAGTTTTAGAAAAAGATATTACTGATTAAAGATTTTAGATATCAAAATAATTCTAACCTGAAATGTCTCCATTGTACTCCATTTCTCAAAGTGAAAGAAGCCATAAACACACTTCTGTGCAAATCTCCTTCTTGTCTTTCTGTCACAATTCCTCTATTCAAATGAAGGTCTTTGTTTATCAGCAAATAGTGTAGAAGGATGACATACAGCACTATTGCAACAAGACTGGCCTTTTTTCCTGGTCCTCTTCACAAAACATGATGCAAGGTGACAAAAACAGACAAAGAATCTAACTGTCTATCACAGCCATTTCTGGCTACACATAATAAAACTCCAAACACTGTATGAAGCCTTTTGTGGTACATTTTGCAGAACTCAAATCCCATCTTAGTCACAAGATTAGAACAGGGAATGTCTCTTCTGTCTGTCTTGTGCTTGTCATGTAGTCACTTATAATCGATTTACTCTTTGTATTCCTTGGTATAAGTAGGGCAGCATAAGACAGTGTAAAAGAGGACGTGTTACAGAAAGCAAAAGCACCTGCCAAAAAAAAAAAAAAAAAGCAGCAAGGAAGGCTCAACTACCAACAAACTGAGGACCAGAAAAAGAGCAAGGCACCCATTGCACGGCAGGTAGGCAGCAACAGGCACCACCATATTGCATTAGTGACTGTATCTCCCCAGGCCTTTCCTTCCCTTCCCTGCAAGTCAGTGGTGGTGATGACCATCTGTGTTCATCTTCCTGTTGGGCAGCAGAGTAAGGGAGCAAGCCTGGCTGTGTGCCCACATCTCTCTTGTGGTGGTGGAGATTGAAACCTCCTGACTTTGTGCTTTGGGAGAGCCCCTCTTACCCTGGCTCTGCAGCAGGTGACAGATGGTATGATTGCCTGCATCATTTTTTGAATCTGTGTATTTTCCCCAGTTTCAGCAGACCCACAAAGAATGAACTTTTCTTTTCTGCAAAATAGCTCCTAATTACAGGGGGTTTGTTTAACAGAGTGCCAGAAATATAAAGAGTACCCATAAGCTCATGAAGAATATAACTCTTGATTCCTTACACTATAGTTTGCAACAATGCTACAGATGTTTACACAGATCTGTTATTCAATGTATGGTCTTGGCTGTGTTTCAAAGTCAAGTGACTTTCTGTGCCAAGACTGTAAAAAAACTGCAGTTGCCTATTCATCAGGCTTTCCAGTATCATAACATAACATTGAAAACACTAGGCTCAGATCATCTTGTCCCTTTTGGGAAGCAAAAAAACACAGTCAGAAGGCAGAGAAAGTTTCACATTCCTAACTTTTCATTCAACATAGAAACTAAACAAACAAGAACACCCCAAAAAGCTCTGATACTTTTTATTTTCTGAGACTGCCTTGTATAGCTAGAGATCCCACATCAGCATCTCCCTTTCTGGTCCATCTACAAATATTTCATGGAAGTGGTGAGAAATTACTTTTTCACATTTCCAATAGGAACAGGTTTTGAGGTCTTGAAATATCTTGCTAGTCAAGTACTCAATGTTCCAAGTGGGCTGGGGAAAACTCTATCCATTTCACTTGGTTGGCTTACAAAGAGCCTTTACCCATTCTTCCAAATGATATGGTCACAGATGGATTTCCTGCTCTCTTATCTTCCTAACTTTGTTGAACTGAGTAAATAATAATAGCAGTAAATACTAACAGATGTAGAGAAACAATGCAAGGTACATTGCAGTTACTGCCACAACAAAATAAGTTGACTAAAATACCAGAGTACAGGGCTTCTTTCAGAAACAATAAATCAAGACTCTAAGTGAAAGGGATTACATTTGCAGTACAGTTTAGGAGATTGCCTAACACCATAATTTGAGAAGTTTTACTGCTAGTTTAGTTTACTGCTTGGCTGTAAATCCTATTCAAACAATCCTAGAAAGATTGCTGCAAACCTCAGAAGCACAAGTTGTTCCAGAACCAGCCACCTTCAAGCCTCAGTGCCAGCCACTCCTGGAAGCCTAATCCACAAGGAACATTTCAGAAGGGTTCTTTATGTTTTAACCTATTAGTTTCCTGGAGGTTTTTTAGCAATATGCAAGGTCAACCAGTGAATAAATATCAATTTATTACCAAAGTTGGATTTATTGAATTTCAGAATCTCTGTAGCAGTTATATCCTCATATGTATCATTACTGAAATTAATTTGAGGTCCAAGTTGAAATCCAGATCAAGAGAGTTTAATACATAAAATGAAAAATCAATCAATCAATCTCACTTGGATAATTTGCAACAGATGCTTTACACTGATCCTCTGCTATGGGTGGCATCCTCAGCATATGCTCCAAAAAAATAAGAGGGAGAAGATCAAGATCAGGGGGGAGGCAGGGTAGGGAGGAGGAGGGTTACCAAACAAGAGCAAAACGCAGAGATTTATACTGGTTTGTGATAAGACAAAGGAAAAATATATCCACTTACAGTAACAGAAGCAAAAACACTGATATGCTAGGATCTAGTCTCTTTTATCCTAGGGTAATCTGCTAAAAATAAGAATCTTTTCATAAAAAAGAGAAAAATCCCCAAGCAGACAGACCAAATATCTCTTTCTGCTCATTGTCTAGGAATAATAGTGATATCAACAACATAAAATCTTACCCGAAAAAGCTAAGCAAAGGGTTTCCTAAATTAATATCTAGAGAGTTCAAGGAACATAAGAAAATAAAGAAGAGTATCCTTATACCTCAGATGGATACAGTACTAAATAAATGATGTCTTAGAGTGAATCAGTTAGCCACTGCTCTGTGTCTGTGGTACTAAAACAGTCCTAGGGACAAATTGCCTCACAATAAAAAGCCAAGCAATTTTAAAGGGAAATGGCCACAATGGAGCGTACAGCTACACAGCATCTGAGCTGTAGATAAAGATTTCAGAAGCAGTTAACACTGAGTTACTTTTCCAGAGTGAAGCTAGTGGGGCAAAAATAAGGTAAGGATGCAAATCTAAGACAGAGATGAAGAACTTGGTCACGCTGCATGGCCACTATGTTTTACATTCACACCACAACAATGTTCAGTGGTGGTTTGGATCTCAACTTTGGGGCCCATAGTATAGACATTCATGTACTAGTGAGTCAACCTGGTGACCCTTGTGGATGAATCAGAAGACCTAGACAGTTCTAAGACATGATTCATTAAGCTTACTGTAGGTTTCTACCATAGTAAATGCCTCATTTACCATAGCTGAGCTGAACTGTACCATGGAATTTAATTTCTTCTCACCAATCCTAAAGGATCACATGTAGAAAACCTCATACAGGCATCTAAGTCCCAGATGTCTGCTGTAGGTTTAGGGAAAAGCCACAATTAGTACACCTGTTGGCACACTAAGGTGTAAGTCTCTTGGTATCATATGTGCCTGTTCCACCTACAGCACAGGAACAGAGAGCCTGGACCCATGCCGAGGCACAGTTTTGTTACTCTGTGAGCTCAGATGAAGTTTATTCCTGGACAAATCAGGTGGACAAGCGGTAAAGATGGCAAGTAGGACCAAAAGTTCAAATTGGCTCAGGTTAACATCAAACAGCACTAATTTAAGCTAAACTTATTTTCACTGATTTCAATGAAAGCAGAATTTGGCCAATTAGAATGCCTGAAAAATCCCACAACCAAGATGCCTTTTCCAAAATAGTAAAGGGCTATTATAAAGAACCAGCTATCACAGACCTGAGGTGTTTACACAAAAGCTGGATTTTCAAAGTTATTCTGTACCCAGAAGTCCTATTGTAGGATCAAATAAAGAAAAATAAAACCACATACAACCAACCAAACACAAAAACTGAAGAGCTTAGCACTCCATCTGCATTCAGTATGCTGAGCACATCTGAAAAATCTGACCTTAAATTATTATCTCTGACAGGCTCAAAATGTGTTTTTTTGAAGGAAATGTGCTTACTGTCATGTTAGTGAGAAACGGAACAGGGAAGAAAAGTGTAATCACAGTCATTTGAAACTGGGTATCTAGTTTGCCAAAATATGTCTGAATATTCTTTCTTGTTATTCACTACTTTATCTCAGGCTGTTGGCTATGCTTTGTCAGATACAGCCATCAAAGAGTGATTTTTGTCCTGACAGAATCTCTATTAGAGAGACAACAGAATTAAAAAAAAAATATATATATAGTTAAAATATATATGACTCATCATCCCTCATTCAGAGCTATAAAAGACCTTAGAGCTTGATTCAAAGTTGGGGAGAAAGAGGGAAGAAAAAAAAATGCTTTAATTTGGAAACTTGGCTTCTCTACAGCAACCAAATTTTCATGAGGCATCAGCAATTTATAAGAATATTAGTGATGAGAGTTAAGCCAACTAAGAATTCTAATAACAACTCTCAGGAGCTTTTACAGGTTTTGAAGTTTTACAAAACCCAAGAACTGGTATTGATACTAATTTGAAAAATAGAAGTGATGTAGAAGTTAGAAGGAGCATGCCTATTTATTTTACATCTGGCTTTTCTGGTTAAGAAAATCTGTTTAGGTAGGTCTTTAAAAAAGAAGAGTCTAAAGTATTCTCCTATGTTCCTTACACTAATTCTTTTGCAAAAGCAAGAATTAAAGTATTTTAAATTCTTTCTCCTCCTGTTATGTTGCTGGCTTTTATTTCATCTTGCTTGTCTTGGTCAGCAGGGTTAAACAGATCAGTTTCTCTCTGTATAAGAACCCATTTCGTTTCCTGGTTTTCCTGAATCAAAAGATACACTCACGTTCAAGTTTATGGCTCTCAATACTTAATCAATATTAAAAAAAAAAGTATTTGAAAGCCAAAAGACAAACAAAACCCCAACTTCTGCTGCTATTATGTTATGTGATCTGTTTTTAACAAAAATATTAAAAATAACACCAAACAAGAAAACCACAAAATCTCACAAAGCGGGTTTTAAAAAACTGTCTTCTTTTAGTTTGAAATACACAAAGAGAAAATAACATCAAACAGCCCCTAATACAGCTGCACAGGGAGCATGGACAATAAGGACTCAGGGTTTCTAGCTTCTATGTTCACTGCAAGATTCAAAAGTGGGTTTTTGTTTGTACTTTTCCAGCTCCTGGAGTCTTGTGGTTAGGGAAGAAGTTTTTTTTATTTTTTTTTTTTAAAGAGGTGGTCCACAATAGTTTGTAAACTAGAGAAGGGAGTCTAAAATTAGACAGCTCTACAAAAGGTAGATTAAGCCACATAAACTTATCTCATTCTGCGTTCAGAGTGATGATTTCTGAATGCTTATGCTTAGCAAGACTTAGTATTTCCTAGTGCTTCTTCACAACCATCTTGCAGCCCCCCTGCTCTCCAAAAGAGAGGGGGACTTATTTGAAACCTTTCCCCATGTGAAACTGTACAAGGAGGAGCAGGGAAGCCAGACATTTGTGTGTCTTCCCACAAATAAAGGAGAAGCAGGGTACATACACCAGAGTGGTACTGACGGCTCCCTCGCAGAGCATCAGCCCAGGGCTGCAGACAGTGTAGCCCTGCAGGAAGGCACCCCAGAACCCACAGCAATTTGTAATCAAGACAGGATTTGTAATCTCTACCTCCAGGAAAAGCTTCAGGTTTGGTTGTTGGGTTTTTTTCACCTACTAAGGAGAAAATCTTTCTTTCACATACACCTATTCATCTATAAATGCATTTTTATATATATATATCTTTGCTGGAAAGTATCAGCACAAATGTTGATGGCTCCTTTCAGTCTCCTGGTCATGCATAACTGACAGATATGGCCAGTAACAGCCAAAAAGGTAGAACTGGGTTGAATTAAACTATATGGATTCAGGTGTTAGAAAACAAGGCTGTTAACATCATCCCTCCAGCGGAAGCTATCACTGCAAGGAGAGGCCCTTCTTGGCCACGGATGGCTGTATCTTGACAAATGGGGTGGGATGATTTTGCTTAAAGAGAAAGGGAGGGCAGATACCTTTAAAATTACAGCAGTAATTCTAAAGCTGAACTGCAGCTTAAGTCTTCATCTTCCTTTGCAGCACATAATTGAGGCAATATCATTACCTCATTACCAGAGGATACTGCTGTAAGCTTTGAAAATGGCCTCTAAAGAGCCACTGACACTGCTTGAAGAGTTTTGAGAAAACATTGTGTTTAGGGACAAATTTAATTATTCATCACGTATTTTCTGACTCAAATGCTTACTTGCATCGTAAGCCACAGAGAGCAGACAGCAAGAACTGCCTGGATAAGAATGCACAAAGTGAGAGCTATGACAGCAGCATGGAAAAGTGAGCCAAATTATTTTATAACACAGATGGTGGACCCCAGGACTGTTCCCCAAACAAATTCAAGGCACAGTATCTCATAGCTCTGCTAAAACACCACTACCTAATTTCTAGTTTTGGGCCTCACTTGGAAATATGGATGTATACTATCTTTTCCTTGTCTCTAATGTCCTTCATGCCATTTGTTTTCTTTTGGCCAGGCCTTACAGTTCCCAAACCTCTTTGCCCATCTCCAGTGACAACACTCATACAAAATTGGGGACAAAGACTTTAGTAGTCTGAAGAAAATTGCACAGCTCTTGCATTGAGACTGGAACCACAAGTATTAGTTTTATGTGCGCTACCAATACCTCTGCAGAACAATTTTTTTTCTTCTTATATGAATGCATTTACAACAACTTGCAATTGCCTATTGAAAAGACAGTCTCCCCCTTTCCTCTTCTAGGTATCTCCTGCTTCCCAGGCTGTCCATCTGGAATACCTCCTCTTGGCCAGGTGCAGTCATAAAATGATGCTTCTCAGCCCACTTAATTGTCCTCAAGTGACAGATGGGATTTGACTATAGCTGGTAAGCCATAAGCACATGAAGCAGATGAGCAGTTAATTAGCAGTGCTCATGTTTCTGTGCAAATATCTATAGAAGCTAGACATAAAAAGATAGCCTTATCAAGCCAGTTAGACCATCCTCTCTACTAACATAGTTTTTCCTCCTGTGGTACATTTAAAATATGTTTGAGTTTTGGGTTGGTTCTCTCCCTCCCCCACCCCGAGCAACTTTAAAAATCCCAAGTGACAAAGTTTCTATTTGCTCCCTTATGAGATTATTCCACAGCCTAATGAATCTTGCTGTCAGGAAATCTTCTTTATGTTCAGCCTAAAGCTAGTTCTTGAAAAATTGAGCAGGCAAAAAGTCAAAAACAAAAAAAAAAGAAGAGGAAAAAAATCTGATAACTCTGTAGAACAATTTCTAAAACAAAACTGAGCCTTGGTGTTTTCTAGAGCCCAATTGCACTTTTGTAAATGGTTGCATTAGAAAAAGAATCAATGCAGTGCCCTCTTGGGGGCAGGTTTCCCTTTATTGTACCACATTACACAGATCTAAAGATTCTGGTCATTAAAAAAAAAAAAAAAGATATCAACAGGGTAGAAATGAATGAATGTGGGGATCCCACTAAAAAAGGCAATGCAGTCAGTCTTTCTTTTATTCCAGGTCAATGGAATAAAGGCTCTATGCAATGTCAATGGTCAATGTCTATGCAAGCAGACAGTCTCACAACTCAAATTCATTTATTCAACCAGTATTCAAAACACCTGAATTCAACCAGTATTCAAAACACCTGAATTCAACCAGTATTCAAAACACCTGAACACCTGGCAAGGCAGGTACCAGTGAATTATTCAGCCTGTATAAGACTCAGGTCAGTCTGAGACTAAACACACACCAAAAAATCTTAAACGCTGAAGAACTTTGTCTAAAGAATCTCCTCCTGAGACACAGTTATTCCATAATATAAAATAACTGAGGATTTCTCTTAGGTTTTCAGAGTAGCTCAACACCACATGAAAAATGGTACCAAAAAATCAGCCTAAGGAAAGTTACTCCATGAAATTACTGGAAAGAAAGACATACTTTATTATATTACCTGTACCACATTTAGAATGTTTCTTTTATTAACTTATGCCAGTATTCTGATCGCTTATGTGCTGAACCTTGAGATGTCTGTTTACAGCTCATAACTAAAGAGGTTTAACAAAAGACTCATCAGCCTCAAGGAAGAAGCCAGCTCCAGATCGTGACAACAGTTCTCTCTGCTAGTCCTTTGATCTCCCCTATCATTTCTTCCTCTTGCTTTAGAGCCTTTTTTCTATTCTTTTCTGTCTGAAAAGTCTCTCTCTAGAAGGATCCTCCACCAGCAACAGCAAGAACTCCCCTAGAGATGCAAGGCAGGTGCCAGTGAATTATTCAGCCCATATAAAACTCAGGTCAGTCTGAGACTAAATGCACACCAAAAATCTCAAATCAAAGCAGCAGAGGCTATAGAAACCACATCCATTCATCAGTAAGATGTCTACTTCAGTTTCCCCTATCTGCCATACCTTCTCCCTTGTTACAAGGGCTGACCCTTATATGCAGAAGCTCAGACTCCTGCATTCTCAGGAACCACAGCCTTCCAGGAGGCTTCTCGTCCATACAGCTACTATTAGACTTTCAGATCAACAGCTTCTCAAGAGAGAAAACAGAATTCTCTTTCTTCTCTTTTCAGCTTAAAAAGACCTATATTACAACTTGACCTTTTCTTCCCAAGAAGTAGGTGAAGGCTTACCTGCTCCAGCCACCAGAGCTCAGCAGCAAACCTCCTGGTGCTCCCTCCAACACAGCCAACGACTGCAACTTTCAAGAAGCCCAAGATGCAGATAAAATAATTTTCACCTAGCAAGGAATGAAACACTATAAAAGCTACCTGAATTACTCAAGCCAGAGACTGTTATTTGTATCAGCATCGTTTGCAAATCCGGGGTGCTAATAACTTAGTAAATTCAGCAGTGAAGCTCTGCCTTAATATCCTGGTCGAAGATCACTGCTTCTGCCCACACTTGCAAGCACTGAGTAATTAACACCTCTTTGCACCCTGTTGAAATACAGCTGTGGGCTTAGCCAAACACCGCATTAGGCTGTGCCCTGAGGACTGTAGGAATGAGAGTATCCTGAGTCAAATCAGTCTGAATAAATCTGAGCTGTGTCATGTCTATAGTACATCCAGCCCACTATCTTCTCTCTGGTAGCAGTCTATGAGGGAAATCAATCAAAAAACTTAAAAGTAATGCAAGCCTACAATGATAATTTTCTAGAATACGCTCTCTCAGCTGCTTGTGATCTAGCTAACATTGTTAGCTGAAGATACTATCTTTGTGCATAAAAAAAACCTGTGTCTTTCTTTCTTTTAGTTCTCTAATTGGTCTATAAATCAATGCAAACATTTAGCAATCCCTGCATTCTGCAAGAAAGAGTTTCACAGCTTTTCACAATCCCAAATGCTTTATTTTGTTTATTCTGGACCTGTCACTTGCCGGTTTAATCTGTTGTCCTCTAAGACTTGCATTAGAAGAGACAAGGAACAAAAGTATCTTTCATGGTCTTAGATATCTTTATCATATCAAACCAGACTAAATCCTTTCCAGGCTGAGGAGTAAAACGGCTATTCAATCATTTGTTGTGCAAAAACTGCCCTATACATATATCTGGGCTGCACTTAGCTGCATTTTTTCCAATTGTCCTCTTCCAGGACCAGAACTGTGTAACATCATTGATAAGAGCACTGAACTCACTTTGCAGCTCAAGTTGTTTAGACAAACAGGAAATTGTACTGGTTGATCCCCTTTAGTGCATGCTTAGCACTAAAGGCAATGACCAATTTACTATCACTGGATAATCATCTGCTGTACCTACAAAGCAGTGCCAGTTTGTACCAACCACAAAATCTCTCACAGCACTTTCCAGGGTTGTCCAGGAGTTTTACGGAGACTAGACCTCTAAACTTTTATTTCCTGAGCTGGGGAGTACAGGAAAACATCTTGGAAAATAAGGAGATATTTGTAGCATCAGCCAAAGTCTCTTCCTTCTGCCATTCTATTCCATTACACAGAAAAATAAATAAAATCATGAATGAATCATCACCTGAAAAATCTCAGGAATTCACAAATAACATTATTGATGACAGAGTGAGTAAACCATCTATGCTTAATGACTACTACTGTTCTTCTCGTGTGGACTACATTTGCTAATCATAGTGATTGTCTTTGAAGATTTATTGTCACTTTTTATCTCTGCTGTAGTTGCATATTAGGAGCTTTTGCATCAAGAAAAGAAAGCAATCATGCTGCTGACTGCACGATGGTGGGAGTTAGAGTGGGACCTTAAAAATTTCGGATCTTCACAGGCAGCGCATCTTCATTTAAATGAACGTCATGGGAAGCCAGAACGTGTAACTACAGGAATTATCAGTGCAACTAACAGACATGGAGAACTATCGCCCTGTTTTGGGTAACTGAGGTTTGGACTGATGAGAGTGGATTGTGGTCTACAAAATGAAGGACTAGTTGCAATTCAGCCAGATGACACCAAATGTGATATAGGTGGTTGACAGCTGCAGCGCAGAAGCTTCTTGGTTTTGATAACATTTTTGTTTGTTTGTTTGTCAGTGCAGATTTAAAGGGCAGTCCTGTAAAAGCAACAAGGGAAAACTGTGATCAAGGGACTTAAGAAAGTTTTTTGCTGGGTTTACATAAGTAAGTGCAAATCTTGTAGGGGATGAATTCTACTTTGTTTTCCCATATGAACCATTTCAGAGGAGTTTGTATTTTTCTCAATGAATAATTATGTCAGTGATTTTGGGTCAGCTGAGTTTTCTGATTTTGCTAGATCGACCATTTTCACTACCAGAGGCTGCAGTTATGTTTACCTGCACAGTAGGACAGGGAAATGAGAAGTCCTTGGGCTCTTCATTTAAAAACTAGGAATGTCAGCCATGAGCTGAGATGAATTACATCTTCCAGAACTTCAGCTGAAATAAGGAAACCCCAAAATTAAGAAGCCAAAAAAATCTCCAGTGTAGCATGAGAAATAGTCATAAATTGTATATGTTATCTGAATAAAAGATTTTAGTCTGTCACTGGAGTAAAATAATATCACTAGAATTTCTCCTAGTATGAATTTAATCGGTAATTCAGTACGACAATTCACAATAATAAGTAGAAAATATGTGAAGAAGACTGGATTTGCTTGAACATATACTTGGAAGATTTCTAGTATCCCAAGAAAGATAGGAAGCTAAGTATAGCTATTTCTGCATTTTCTGGATAGTACCAGATGTAAGTATATCCATATCCTTCCCAAATGACTATTAAATAAACCCAACAAAAATAAAAAAGAAGATAATGCATGTGATGACTACTTTCTTCAACTCTGTTAAAACATATAAACGATTGTACAAAAGAGTTCAGTGGCTTCTACTTAGCTAATGCTTGCTATTTGAGTACTGTTTTCATAATAGTCTTGCTGAAATGAAAAGCCTCAATGAAACTCTCCTGTGGGCTTACTTGTGTAGGCATAGCTGACTTTGTTGCTGCTGCTGCTGTACATCTCTGGGATTTGATCTGGTTTCCATTCCACCAGTTTAGCACTAGCTTGCCATTGCCTAAGCCTCACCACAATGACAGCCAGTTTAAGGGGTGGGCCTGATCAACAGCTCTGCTGCAGACACTGTGTGTGATCACAGACTAGTTTAAGCCAAAATCCATGCCCCATTTTATCACTTTTAGATCAGTAACCTAATTTACATGGAAAGTGTGAAGGACCAATTTATTCATATTTGCTCAGAGTCTTGAGTAGAAGATGCACTGAAAGTATCCGGAGTTGTTACTGCAGGGTCACCATATTAATACACAGTCCCCAAAAGCTCTACACTCTATGAAGATTTGTAATTGAATCATCAGGAACTCCTCTTTCCCCTTTCCCATGACTGAGAGAGATGAATCACCTGTTAAGGATAATCCCTAATACATTTAAAAGTGGAGTAGTTGCGAGTTTCATTTTAAAGCATAAGATAATATGAACCATGTACCATCCAAAAGCATGTGGCTGCTCTACCATGGGAAAATTCCTCTCTCTCACTTTTTTTAGCTGCTTCTCTTACATTTCTGCTCTCACAGAAGTGTTAGAGGTGAAGTCCATTTTAATTCCTTGATGATCAGTCATGTGTGTGTCCCCCCTTTTGCCCCCTGTTGCTTCTGTACAGCTGAAATTTGCAGGTTAATTCCCTCCAGAGATTAGGAACTGTGACAGCCTGCTTTGCCAGGGCCCAAGTATCCCACTCCAACACTACGTGTTCATTGCCATTTTACCTTCATATTACCTGTGCTGTGAACCCTAAAGCAAATTCAGCTTTTTTACAGCCCATTTTACTTGGAGATGTCATTGAACTATCTGTTCCCTTTATGTATAACCATCCACAAAGAACAAACCTACTAGGGCAAGAACACAAAAAAAAATGAGAAAGGAAGAAAGAAAAATTCTACAATGAGAAGTGGTACAGTCTCTGTAAGGCTATCAGCAATCCCAAAACTGTTAAGAAAGCCTGATTTGGTCAGACTTACCTAGATTAGACTGTGTCTGTTTTCTAGAAAATGCAAAGCATATTTTCTGTAAAAACAGGACAAAATGTCACATTAAAGCTTTTCACAGGTCAAAAAGATCAATTTTGTTTTAAAACAAAACCCACCAACATTCCAGCTGAAAATATATATATATAAAAAAAAAAAGGATGATGTTGCCAAATAACCTCCATGCCCCGCCCCTTTGTTTGCCCAACATACCCAGTAAACTAATTTGAACAAAATCTATTCTCTAATGAAAAACATTGTTTGGAAATTCTTCACCAGTTCTCATTAAGTTGTGTCTCTCATTTTGCCAACACAGAGTTAGTCCCCTGAGTGTATCCTTCATCTTCAGTAGTCTCTAAACACTTCATAAACATCAGTACACTTAGGCTTAAGACAGGTCTCTGATATATGTTAGCATTATCTCCTATTACAAAAGCAGAAGTGAAAAGTAAAGTTTATGCCTGTGGCCAAGAATGGATCTAACCATATGCACACACATATGCAGCATGTATATACAAACATATGCATTTAATGATTTGAAAAAAGGAATTAAAAGGGACAGATAGGAATTCGAAATGTTTTTTTGAGCTTATTTGCAATGTTTTAATCAAACACGAGGAAGATACTTTGGTTAAGTTGGACTCATTTAACCTTTCCAAAAATATTTATCGATTCTGAAGTATAATTGTGAATTATCAGTCCATTTCATTTCAAATTACGATTTCCACTTCCGAAGTGACCTAACATACAATATATGAAAGGGCAAAATATTTCCAAAAATAAGCAAATTGTAATAATGAAAGCTGTCCTCCCTTTTTCTTTGTAATCAAGTGTGTGTTTTTGGCAAGTTTTACTAAGTCTTGCATACACTGCTTCTTGCAGGCTTACTTTGACTTTAAGAGCAACGCCTTAATTACAAGGTTATGCTTCCTCCCTGAGGTTTTTTTCTAGTTTTGCCCTACAATAAATGAATGTATATTTATAAATATATCTGTCACAGGGGCTGGTACTGCCATTCCTTTCCCTTGTGAGATGCCAAGATTTACTGGATATCAATATTAAAATGCACTTACTGCTATACAGTCTACATTTTATTTTTATTAATTTTTAATGGTGGTTACAAGTATTGATTTCAAGAAATATTTGTTATGATTTAATCCTTACTTTATTTTTTATTCATCCCAATTGTTTCATATCTATTTGGCAAACAAATGCCTCCTATTCTGGCTATGTGTGATTTGCCTGCTACTAATATACATGATCTGTTTAGTCACTGTTCATGTTGTGTTCAGGTTGTGAGTTATCCTAATCAGGTGTGATATGTATGCTTCTGCTGATTGTCTGAATGAAACATTTGAAAGCATGGACATTTGAATATCACACTAGTCAAACAAATCCCAGAAAAATTAATGGGAATCCAGATGACCAATATCACTTAATGTCACCCAAAGCTTAGCATCTATCCACAGAATCATAAGGAACCATCTTACCCCTGAGTATCAATTTCCAAATGCCTACTGGTAAGATCATAGGTCCTTTTCTTATCAGAGATCAGTATGATTTTACTACCTGAAGCATCAATATGAT
The DNA here is from genome assembly GCA_033628505.1 of Tringa tobata. Taxonomy (NCBI): domain Eukaryota; kingdom Metazoa; phylum Chordata; class Aves; order Charadriiformes; family Scolopacidae; genus Tringa; species Tringa tobata. The sequence goes on from JAHREE010000287.1 coordinate 2,221,745, forward strand.
CAATCAAAAAATCAATATGATTTTACTACCTGAATAGATATTGCATTCAGCAATATCTCTTACTCAATTACAAGGTGGTCAAAAAAGAACTGTGTGTTGGCAAGGTAATTGTTTTGTGGTTTTGTTTTTTTTTTCTTGTTCCTGGTAAGACTATAGAAATAAAAAAAAAACATTAAGAAAAGAACCCAACAATGAAAGGACCCCAAGATATGTTACAAAATAAATTTATAGCTACAGGAGAGATTGTTTTGAAGCAAAGTGGAAATTATTCTGAGAATGAGATCCCATATTAATTCTTTCCAAACAGCTCTCAGATAATGCTTTGTTTAAATGTCAGAAAGGCTCTGAAAAGTCAATCAGGAATGGAAGAAAGGGAAACAAAGGTCCAAGCCTGTGTTCTTTTGTTCTTAAATGTTTTTGCCACCTAGGACTAAAGACTCTGTAAACATGGCGTAATCAGCTTGGGGCATGAACACAGCCCAGTTTCCCATCTTGAAATATAATGACTGAAGAAACAGGCTTCTGAAAACAGACCTGATTTGCTGGAGACTAAGATTTGCTGCACAAATGAAGTCTCAAGCTGCAATTTGCCTTTTACCTAAGCCAGCAAGACAATACATATTTAGGAAGAACAGCTGGCTGCAAAGTTCATTTTTGTTCTTTATGTACCTGTCAATATAAAGAAAAGAGAGGGAATGATTGTGAGAGCGTGTGAGTGCAACTACATCACACATTAAACTTGAGAGGCTTTTTATTTAGGTTTTCCTAAAAGATGCTTCATTTCCATAATAGAAGGACTTCTGTGGAAAACTGCACTTTTAATGTATGCATTAAGCTCATCACAGTTCCATGATAAAAAAACACATGCTATCAAAAAAAAAAAAAAGTTGAAAGCAATTCCTTAAAATGAACATGATTAGACTAACATAAGTTAAAAAACTCCATAAGAAATAGAAAGAGATAGCACAGTCTAATAAAGGCCTCGTTCTCAGGTCTTTCTCCAGTGGCTGGCAAGGTGGTGGTGTAAGGGCCCATATATCTGGTGGCCTGTGTGTGTAAAGTCTAACCTAAGTAGGTCTCAGTTTCAGTTAGGTCATTATGTGATCTGTCTGTGATTTAACGCTAACTACAGCAACATGTCAGTAGCAGGATGTGTCAAATGAGAGGACAAGATCAATGATCCATGCTGGAAAGAACTGCAGCAGCTGTTCCTTGGCCTGAGGGCATTATTTATTTTTAAATGTAAATCCTATAGTTGAGATAGGATGTAGCGTAACTTTGATTTTTCCGTTCTGTGTAAGGACACTGATGTAGGGTAGAAGTCAGCAATACACAGAAATTCATCATGGCCTATCTCAGCCAGGAGGACGGATTTCTTCCTTTTCTTGGCTCAATCTCAAATGCAGGGAAGCTTCCTGAACCACAAACCCACTGGGTCATCACAGACCTTTGTTATGCTGTTCACAGAATTAGGCAGGTGAAAAAATTGTCAAAGAGAAAAACAAAACACTGAGATGCCATGAAACGCAGTCGTTTGACGTCCAGTACAGAAGAGACAGATCTCAGCCCATCAATTGCACTCTCTCTGGAAAAGACACCATATAAAGATGGACCTGTCACATTTTATAGGGTCTCTCACATTAATTTGAAAGCTTGTTGCTAGGTTCTACTAAGAAGTGAGGGGAGGGGTTACAATTATTAACGAGTGAGTCATCTGCCCATTGATGATAAAAAACTCTTTGTGTTCAGGGCTAGGGAAAAATAAATAAAGAGCATCCTCATTCCACTTACTGATTAAAGGAGAAAGAAAGATGGAGAAAACAGAAACAAATGCACAAAGTGTTTAAATAATTTTTTCCATGTTCACCAAAAGGCTAAAACAGGTTAGATGTGACAAATAAAGCACCCCGCAGTGGCTCAAGGAGGGATCAGCTACGTACAATGTCACTAAAGATACATATCATAAGTCCTTCTTTAGCTTAGCCTGGCACTCCAGCTCAACAGCAAGAAGGCTCATACGAATATCTAAAGAGACAGAGACATCTTCTTAGATGTACCACTGCTGATTCTTCTTTCTCTCTTCCCCCTCATCCTACCAAAATTTCTCAAGTCTTTCTCCAAACATGTCCCTCTTCGCTCTCAGCATTTACTCTCATAAATCAGGCTGTGCTTCAACTCCTCTGTCAGTAAGGCCAGTTTTCTCCACTTCACATGAAACTGCTGTCACCCACCCCTGGATCTGAAAGACAATACAATTTACTGAGGCACCTGAAACTTCTCCTCTCATCAGCTGGAAGACCAGGGTAGGGTGCTGGAAGACCATGGAGAGGGGAAACCTCACCTTCTGTGAGACTCCTGGCCACACTGTAATTGTGAAGCCTCACTTTCCCCCTCACTTCAAGAAGATACCACTGTACAAATGCATCTAGGGAGCTGAGAACAGAAGATGTAGCTGATAAGGAAAGAATCACACTGTCCTTGCGAAGTGGGTGTCAGCTGAAACATTCATGGCTTGGTGTGCTACTTGGTCATGTGAAATGGGATTAGAAAATATTTGCACACCACACAGTGGAATTCATCAAGTAACTACAAGATATTTTGATTGTTGGCAGCCTGCAAAAAAACCCTTGATCCTCTCCTCCATGAGAGTTTCTCAGACCTAACACATTATTCTACTGAACATTTCCAGAGAAGATAACTTATCTGACCTGACTACAGGGAGAAAGTGCAGTCAATAATTTGGAGAGCAAGAAATCAATGTTGTACCCTTATTTAAAAACCAATATACAGTAAATATCTGCCATCAGCAGTGATAACATTCACTTACACTGGAGATAATTCATACAAAATGCCAGCCAGCCATCAGTTTAGGAAACCAAGAAAATGGTCTCAGTTCAGATAAGTTACGTTCTCTCAATACAGTTTGGCCTTTTTCTTTTTTAGTTTAGTACACTTGTTTCACATACAACGCATGCAGAGCTTTCTGAGTATCACGTATATTTACCTAGTCACAGGAATATTCACAAAGGGAAGGAGATCAAATGGCTACTGAAATGATTGGGAAGGTTTTGATTTTTAGCTCTGAGGAGACAGACATTTGTTGTTGGCTGCTTTCAGACCAGACAGCGACTGCTGAGTGAGCCACAACAGGCATTTTTTTCCTCTCAACTTTTCCTTCTGCCACTTGACTGCTCATTGTTTTCATTCTGTACTGAAAGGGTAGATACCTTTTTTTTTGAGGCTGTTAACTGAGGGATCTGATATAAATTCTGGTACAGTCAGTTTTTCCTTTCTATCACACGTACAGGTGCTGCCCTTTCACTGATATTACAACCCACCCATCCTGCCACCGCAACAGAGAATGCTTAAGATAAGACGTTTAAGAGATGTTAGAAAACAGAGATGTTTAAAACACCCTCTTTTCCTTTCCTGTTCTTAATTTTTATCTTTAGGCTGTAACTAAAGAAGGATTACTCATTCTAACTGACATGTATACTGTAGCTTTTCTGAGGACTTTAGACATGATGAGAGAATGGCTGAGTACTCTTTGCACCTGGTGCCATTTTGAGCTCCCTTGCTCCTCAGCCTGCCAAAGCAAATTGCAACTAGAGGTGGGAGAGGAAAAATTCCTTACTTCCTCACCAGTGTGTGTATTTCCTTCAATATCGCATGTGTCTGATCCCCACAATCCATGTAGCTTGATCATACTGAGATATTCCAAAGCCTGTCCTTCTCCCAACTAACTCAAACTCTATAGTCTTAACTGGGCAGATGCAGCAATTGGTCTCAGTCCTGCACATAAAGACATGCTCGGCCCTGACCTACCTCCTCTGGCTTCAGGGAAAGTCACACTGATAATTTTCTGCACCAGTGCTACACACACGTTTTCCATGAATTTTCAGTACAACATTAGCTCTATTAAAATAGGCAAGGTGCTTTCAGCCATCATGTACTTTTTGTAGATTTTATCCTTAATCCAGCTTTCTGTTCTTCTCAGAACCTGTGCTGGTATACACTGGGATGCACCAGCCCCACCTGTAACCTTCTGTCCGGGACCCTGGATTTACCCTGGATTCCAGGGCCATCTCCTTATCTCACCTCTTTCCATAACACCACAGCGATAGCAGATCTGCCAGAGATTAGAGACCTCTTCCTTCCTGAGGAGTGATTAGCAGAAGCCTCCTAAATGCTCCATTGTACCTCTCGTACTATGGCTGCAGCCATCCTCTCATGTCTACTCTTATGTAGCTGGCATATCCTCCCAGCACATAAGTTTTCCATAGCTGGAAGAATGATTTCAAAAGCAGACACTCAGAGGCCTTGATACCTCATAGTACTTGTTGGCAACATGCTGCTGGAATAATCCCACTTGGCCAAGTAAATTGACTTCTAGGTATGGCTTGGCAGACAAAAGTTTTCTGGTCCCATGAATTGAAATGAAAGTGCTTACAATTTCCTTGGCCCAAACCGAGATAGAAAGTATGCAAGCCTTCTAATGAGCTAGAAATGTTTAGTTCCAGTTGAACTGGCAGATTTGCTTGTCATTTAGCAAAATGAGATCTCAGCATGGGCCTTTGTATCATCAAGTTTCATATGAATTATTTTCAGTTTTCTTACAAAATGCATGAATTGGAAATAATAAAATTTATTGTCCAGAAAAAAAGATGAAGTATTCTGCCAATTTTCTCCCTACAGTTTTTTCAGTCAGGAAATTAATAAAACCGACCATTTCCCAATCATTGTTTGTTCCGATAAATCTATATTTTCTGGAGTAAAACAAGAACATTTATCACTGAAAAAATCCCACTCAGCTCTGCCTTCTATGTAGGTCAATAGGGATTCTGCATAGGACCAAACCCTGACAGCACATCTCTTCCTTTCCCCCCATGTTTTTAAATCAGCATTTTTTTACTGAAAAGATGTCTTATGACTTTTGCTGCCACTGCTCATTTCATATGCTGAAGTTGGCATCTTGGATTTGTCAAAAATGTTTTCCCATGAAGATGAGGGTGTCATCAGAGCCCCAGATCATGAGCAGGACAGACCAAATGACAGGAAGAGAGAAAAATTGGAAACGCTGTCATGGAAATATTCTGAAGTATGAAGACAATCACTGCTCCTAGAGAAGCAGAAAAACTTCTAAATTAAATGCCCTTTTCCCAGTTTTCCATGCGGCATCACTGTGGGCCTTTTAATGAAATGTTTACATCTGTTAATTTCATGCCAAGGTTTGGCAGTCGCCCACGCAGAAGGTAATTTGAGTTCCTAGAAGCTGAAGTACTGCTTACATGTTCCCCTCCCTCCTGGGCATCCTGGGTGGAGGTGGGCTGGGCAGAGAACGATAGCTGGCCCTTCACTGAAGTACTGCATCACACTGTGTGATTTGTGGGTTTTGTTATTATTCCAGTGTACTCAGATGAAACCTTGGCTTTTGTCACAAGTTTAAGTCAATGACTGGAAGCTGTTCAGAGCTCTGCGAGCACACGCAGCCTCTGGACAGTGATAGAGTGAATTCCAGCACCTTGATGAGATCCTTAGTCACAATATTTGAAGTGTAAATGGTAGGCAAAGAGCAAACACGGGATAGAGCTACGGTCCATTTGGTGTTGGGCAATGGATTACACAGTCATCAGGACTGGCTTGAAGGAGCCATGGATGTCTTCCTTCTGCCTTTCACAAGTAGTGTTACTGGTTTTCAGTCCAGCACGTAGAGGACAGTTACTCTCTCCACAAAAACAAATGCTACAACAAACACACTAAGGCAAACCTAAAGAAAGTAAGGCTGAGCACTCAGGCCAGAAAGAAGAGTGAGTGCACACTTGGAAAAAACTACTGTTTTTCTCCCTCAGGTGATCTTTGTAGGTCAAGGCTGAAATGCATCAGCAACGCAAAAAGGGGTTTGGTGGTGAACAGGCACTGTCATCACACCCTCCCTACCTTCTCTTTGTGGATGGCAAATTCAGTCTTTAGAGTTATCAGTCTGCAACCCCTCACCAGGGAGTTAGATTCACTCTAAGTCAACTGAAGTATATTCCCACCTACTACCAGTTAAATCTTGATAATTTTGAATCAGCTTCCCATTTTGCTTTTCTGACCTCAAGGACAAAAAAAACCATAAAATTAAAAAAAGGGAATCAGATGGGTCTAAGATCATTTACTTTGCAAGTTTTAGTCAGTGGCCAGAATCCTCTGCAAAGAGAGGGAGCAGGAGTAATTTGACAGGGATTGCCAGGGAGCTGTCAGCTCAGGTCCACCTGAGCAGCAGGAAGAGAAGAGACTGTGGGGCAAGGCTACGTGTGCCATTTGTGCTTCCCCTTGGGAAAAATTATCAGCTACGTTCCAAATGTAAATTGAAACAAGAAGCACTAACGCTGTGAAGAGCAACGTGGGGCAGAGAGGGCAGAAGCAAATAGTGTCTCTGAGGATGGGTCACATTTCTCACCCTGCATGGTGCACCTGAGGCTGCCTGCTTGCCTGCCTGCCAGTGCCCTGCACAGCCAGACCCTGGGCAGGGGGCCCAGAGTCACCCTAAAGAAAGTAGAGCTGTGACGGGGAGAGCAGGGCAGACGCTGTCTCTGATCCCAAAGGAGATAAGATCTTTGCTGGGATTCACAGGTTAAAATGGCCTGGCTGAGCATAATCACTTTTTTCTTCCTGCCTCCTAGCATTGTTGTTTATTTTTAATTGCATTCCCTGCCTGCCTGAGAATTAGTAGCAGTTTCAGAGAAGGTCTGAAGCTTTGCTTTGCGCTGCTGTGACAAGGCAGCTATGAGCAGAGCGCACACAAAAAGCACTCTGTTGTGCTCAAGTGGTGATCTGTAGGCAATGCAAACCAACCACCAACCCTGGGTAAGCTGTAAACAAGGAATCTGTAACCAGCCTGAAACAAGGCAAGAGTAGAAGTAATTATCTGTGTCTTTTCCTTCTCTCCACAAGCTCAAATTTGCCTTAGTACAGCCTCTGTACACAGCAAGATCCAATAGAAAATTAATACTCTGCATGGCACTGTCTCCTTTTTCCTGAGGAACAGAAAATACTATTGACAATTGTGTGGCATCTGCTGGACTTATCCACAGACAGCATTGTCATAAAGTTTAGAGAGGCCAATTTAATTAACTATTTAATTAATTTAACTTTATAAACTTAAAATGATGCTTACTGATTGCCAGTCTCTTCTTGTCAGATGAGTTATTCTGTCCTATTAATCCCAAAGATGGGGTAGATAAAATAAATCCTACTCTTCTTAGTATCTCCAAGGCATTGCCCCAAAAAGAGTAGATCAGTCTTGGCAAAAAAAATGATTGTTGCTTTAAATCAATGCTATTTGTCTCCTTTGGGTAGGAAGCACTTATCCAGTTTAAGAACCCTTCTTTACATACATTATGACTTTTAATTTCCAGTTTATTAATCCATCTTACTGGGACTTGTTGACTTCATCATTGATATTGGCTCTCCCCTTTCATTTCTTTCCTGTTTTGTTCAGTCATGCACTTGATTTGTGATGCAAAAGAGTGCACAGGTCCATGCAAGTCAGGGAGAGACTCAGTTTCCATTTTGCTGAATCTTGTCCTGTGCTGCTATTTAGATGTTTCCCCCCACCCAAATTCTCAGTACAGTTAGTCTTGCTGAGAGCATATATGTCTGATGACGTCAGACAGACATGACATAGCATATACCTGCTTGTGTACTCCATCCCCCGCATGCCCACCTTGACAATTTTGGATGTCCATCATCAGTTGCATCAGCTTACCAAGAACACCAACCTCTGATAGCAGACACCAAAGTGGGTGCCCACTGCCCCTCCACACCCCTCACTCCCTTTCCTTCTCCAGCTGTTCCTGTGCCTTACGCTTCTTCACATGACATTTGCCAAGGTCCCCACTCTTTTACTGTGTGGTCTTATATATAGCACAGTTGATCTGTCCAGCAAAGTTCTTCCTTACCTTTGCAGGATTTACTAATTCCTCCAGAAAGCTGAAATCGCTTTCACTGCTTTACTCTATTGCTCAGTTTTTGCTGTATTAGAAACCAATTTATTATTCTTTCTTTCAAATCTCCTCACATCACTGTTTCAAAACTGCCATGAGAAAAAATCCTATCAATGCTTAAAAAAATAAATATTCTTTTTGAACTGCCTTTTCATGCTGAGAGAAGCAGAAACCAAACTGAGATTCATTTCTCTACATGAACAATCTTATCTAGGCTAACATGAAAAGGAAGATAAAGTTACATATATCTCCAATGTTTTTAAAATGCACAGCAACAGATTTTTTTGCCAGCAGAGATAACTGCGTATAAATTTTTTGTGCACATATCTATATATATAGTTTATATTATAGCTATATAGTTTATATATACATATGAAAAAAAACCTTGCACTTACCTTTGAGAAGTAACATTTATCCCAGGTTCGGTAAAATAGTCTCAGACAGGCACTTAGACCTTCTTTCTATGCCATGCATCCTTTTTTCAAAAGAAGATATAATCAGAAAAATCCTGGTTGATCTCTAGCAAACCAAAATGAAGACTAGATTGTTTGTCAGATGCAGCCTGATTCAGTAAAGTCCAAGTGTGTGAATCCCTGAGACTCCTTTTTCAGTAATATCCAAAGCACAAAAAAGAGAAGGGAAAAGAAGAAAAAAAAAAAAAAAAAAGAAAGAACAAAAAAAAAGTGAATAACTTGTTCTTTTCTTGTTTGGTTTAAAAAACCCAGTCTTGGAGGACTAAGCAGCCTGCAGGCTTTTCAAGCATTCTGATCCTAGAGCATCCCAAGGTAACACACGCATTTTGGTACTGCAAGTCTTCAAGTTCATACTAGCAAGCCCAGCTTCTGTGTATGTGCGTGTGTGTTGGGGAGGGGGGTCGAGTTGTATCGCGGGGGGAAGAGAGACAGGGAGATACACACACACAGTCACGCAGAGATGGAAAAAGGAAAAACAGCAAACTGGAGTGATCTCACAAAGTGCTCTAGATGGCAGAGCCTGCACGGCTTGTAAGACAAGCAATGTGCACACACCAAAAAAAAAAAAAAAAAAAGAAAAAAAAAGAGCGAGAAAAACCCAAGAGAACTAGCAGGCAGCTTCAGGAATTTCTTCTTACCTCTTCTGACGATGCAACATACAGCAAGTGCTTTGTGCTGCATAGGAATCCATGCAGGCGCGACTCAGTCAGACCCCTCACTTCTGAAATAAACAAATATGTAGCACAGCAAAGGGAAGAAAATCAGAAACCAGAGGAAAAAAAGGTACAAAAAGAAGCTATTAAACAAGTGAGAGTATCAGGGAGGAGGCTTGAGTGTGTGGGAGGTGAATAGTTGGTACAGAAAGAGGCATCCAAACTCCTGTTCCTAATACAGATTGGGTCTGTAATTATGTGGCGAAGCACTGCCTTCTAAGCCATTGCGTAATAATAGAAACCTAAGCTGTGTAGACACAGCCTGACACGCTAAATCCTCAGGAGCTACACTCAACGTTTGTCAGTGGAAAGCGTGTCAGTTCTCTGAGGGCGGGGGAAGCTGAGGGAACAGGGAAGGGGAGAGAAATTTTACTGCAAAATGCACAAGCTGCAGCTGCAAAGAGCTCTCAGGTGGTACCAATGCTTGAAATGTTATAGTGGAAGTTGTATATATCTGTATCTATATAGGCAGAGATAGATAAATACAATAACTCTGTCAGCTCCATTCATGCTATTCTATACTAGAGGAATTTTCCCTTGCTATATTTCAGTAACTTAAATGACAAAGAGAAGAGCACGTACAAAGGTTTTCTGTGTTAAATATTATTATTTCTAATGCTGGTGGGAAGAAGTAGTTCTCCCTTTGTACTGAACGGTATTGGAATAGCTAAATAAAACCTGAATTAAGGTAAAAGAACTCAGGAGGATAGATCAGCCTTTCCCATTTATTGTCAGGTTCCTCTCTCCAGCCCTGCAGACACAGAGACACACATTTTCTTCTGCCTTCCTTGGTTGAAGAGGCTCCTGGACACAGCCAGCGAAAAGATGAGCACTGAGTAAATAGGCAAAACCCCAACCCATTCAAATTACCATGCACTAGTATCAAGACACCAACAGACAGAACAATTTATAATGCACATGGAAGGAATAAAAATTCAAGAAAGAATTATAATTTTGCTGTGCAAATTTACCTGGAAATTGTGGCCCTGGCTCCCGCCTATAGTCCATCTAGTCCAGTATGTTGTGATCAGCACTACACACCTCTGAGGAATCTGAATCAATTTGTGCAGTCAGAGCTAGACAGACAGAGCTAACCTGTTCATGGGCAAAGCTTCTCCTTAATCCCTGCTCTTTAAAGATTAGTTAATGCACTGAAGCATGAGCAGGGGAACAGTCTGCCTCTGCACATCCAGATTAAACATGTAAAGTCTGATTCTGAGGTCCTTTGTAGTTGGCATAAAGTACACCTCTTTTTAGGCACCCTAGATCTAAAGAGTAAAATCTTCTGATGCTTTGTAAACATCCCAGTGTGAAAAAAAAGAGTGAGAGTTCAGAAAGAACTGTAGTATTTCAGTTTGGAGAGTGAGGAGTATATTTTTATAGCCTCATCTAGCCTAGTTACTCTCCTCATTTACTCCTTAGTCCTGGTGGAAACATCAGATATATTTCAAGAGGCCATGTAGTGCACGTAGGAGAACCAGGTCACTCAGCTAATATGTAGGTATCAAATTTGGCCTTTAGAAAGTCAAACCAGACCAAACTGAAAACTTCGAAGATATTTTTGAGAATTACTGCATAGAGCAACACGTACATTTTTTTGAGGGGCCCATGGAAAAGATTCTGCTGCAAACTTCAGATCCCTTACTGTTACCAGTCTTGATCCTTTGACCTGTGCTTGCTGTGTCCCCAGGTGACTTTCTATACCCCCAAGTTGAAGACTGCAGATGTCGCACATAGGGGAGTTACACTGTGGTAGAACAGAGGAGGAAGGACTGTGGACAGAGCAATTGCCCATTTTGCAGCATATCCAACTTTCCCTGGGTTTATGTGGAACACTGCTGCAGAGCTCTTCCTGGGAGAAAGGTCAAGAGCTACAACTGTAGATAACCTTACTGGGAACTGAAATAAATAGCCTGGTCAAAGAAATAGTTGAGAAGCTGGTAACTGCCAAACTAGGCATTAAGAATCTTAAAAAATGACTTAATTTACTAGATCACTAAAACATGAATTTTGGAAGGTAGCTTTAAACATAACTCCTGGGAATCCTGGGCCGAGCATGTTGGCTAGAAAATTAAATCGAAGCTCTAATCGTGTCAGTGCCTTATAAAATAAATGTCACTGCATCACAGACAGAAAAGACACCTCTTAATGACATCAGGAATTAATAATAGACTCTGGGACTAGTGTTTCAGAGTCTGATTTGAAAGCAAAGTATTGCTTGCAATGGCAGAAATCAATGAACTCCATCATTGCACTCCAAAAATCTTCCAAAAATCTTGCACCACCTAAAGTTGCGACAGTGTCAATTCCCAAGGAAAAATGAATGATACAACCCTGGCAAAAAGTGACCCAAAAAGGATTTTCCTGAGACTGTGGTGTGGTATGTTCCCATTGTGCTAGTGTAGTGTGCTTTCTAGCTTTCCTTGATGTCCTTTAGACCTAAATCAGAGTTCTCTGGCATTCACCCCATAGCTGCTTCTCTCCACTAACCATCCTTGCCATATATTTCTTCTCTCCCAAGTAAGAAGCTTCTTCATGAATCAACCTCTTTCTTTTTTGGTCATTCTAGCAGGAAGAGAGCTACTATTTCCATTCCTCTTTTCGCTCAGGCCTCCCCTTTCTCCAATCTTGCCATAGTTGACAGTCAGCCAACATGGTTACTTTAGCTACATCTGCTCTCATTTCAACCTCCAGGGAAACCCTATCACCACCCAAAGAGCCACAGGAGAAGTCTTTCTCTGCCTATGTAATTAAGCATCTCACAGGCCACAACACTCACCCCTGGAAAGAACTGTCAAGTTTCAATGTCCTGTTCCTTACTTAGATCTAGAAAATACATGAAAGACCACGACTATAGACTAACTCCATGCTCACTGGAGCTTCAAAACTACTGCATTGCTGAGCAGCTGAATCTTTCAGCAATGCAGCAATTCCTGTGCCCCAACAGAGTGCATAATTTCTATATGAAGAGATCTCATAAAGCTCTTACAAGTACATTCATACAAGTTCCTTTGTACAGTGGCAACCACACAAAAGATTTGACACAGAAATTTTGTAATGCGGATGCTCTCCTTTGACATACAATGCAAAGTATAATACCAAAACACAAGAAAAGTTTGAACTATGACAGCAGATCAAGACAAAAATAAAATTGACATGCTTTTGCAACCTCCAGGACAACTTTACCTGCCACAAACAGAATTCTCCTTTCCAAGTGTAGCAGACAACATACTGAAGTCTTTGACCATCTGATTGATAATACAATTTAGCTTATACATGTAGACATTGGCAATTCCCATTTTCAATGCCCACCCCCTTCCAAAATGAAGGAGTCAGCACTGCTCCACACAATTGTTTAATCAATGACTGCCAATCAATTACCCTGATTGAAGGACAGTCTAAAAACCATTTAGTCTGTGGCACTACTGATGAAAACAGTTATGAGGAGTTGAATTCACCAACTTTCAAACATTGGAGATTTGGGGAAAAATTGCATATTTTTTGGGTGCTGTTCAGCTTAGCTCTTTACAAATCATTGAATGGCTGTTTACACTTGTATATGCCAGTACAAAATATCCTTCTCACATCCTCCACCCACACATCCCTCTGCTTTTAAAAGCAGCTCCAGCCAACAGACAAAACGAATATGCTTTCTATCCATTTCCTGCATCTTATTATGGGGAAGTCCTAGTCTTGAATTTCTAGACCCAGTGATCCAACAGAGAACAGGTGTTGTTTCACAGCACAGTGGAAGAAAAAGGATTCTTGGGGCTATTGATGAGACAAAGGCTGCACAGAAGCTCCATTTTGCAATGCACTTGTTATAGAAAGCATAGGCCAATATCACATAGGAAATAGGAACTTCTTTAAAACACTTCAACTCCACAACAATCTTTCATTGTCCATCTTGTAGCTGAATGCAGAATGGTTTCTAAATACCAAGAAATAGTCGTTTCAGATCATAAAATCATTTGCACATTCATAATCTAATCCATTTTAAGCATTCATTCCAACTGAAATAACCAGGATACTTATGCTAACCTTGTGAGGATCCACTGTAGCTTTGTAGATGCTCTGAAAGAAGGTCATCATAATATTTTTATCCCAGGGTTATTTTTCTTTTCAGGTTCTCCCTTTACAAGCAGGGAAATCCTTGTACTTCTGTTTTGCATAATCACATGTCCAGCTCAGTGACTGAAATTTAATGCCCTTTGATTGATAGGTTAAGACCCGAAGGGATCATTATGGCCATCTCATTTGACCTTCTGCATAACCTCAGTTATAGAATTCCTCTCTGTGTCTCCTGCATCAATCTTCATACTATTGACTGAAACAGAAAATATCTTTTATAAAGACAGTCTCTTGATTTAAAGATTCCAAGTAATGGAGCGTTCGTTCCCCATTCTTTCTGTAAGCCTGTCCAATCTTTAATTGTTGTCATCGTGAAAAAAATTCTGGACCTCATTTTGTTAGTCAGAAGATTCTAGTATGTTATCAAAAGCCCAAAGTGATAATTATGAATTATAGCTGAATATCTCCTGATCAGAAAACTCAACATTAGGAGTAGCAGAAGTTTCTCCCAGATAAGTGGATTTGTTCCACTGGGGGCTAAAGCATGCTATTTGAGACCAGTGCAATCTATTTACTCAATAAACAAACAAACAAACTTCTTGTTTAATGGCCATCTGTTTCAGCACAACGTTCATCAGAATAAAGCGACTGCCTTGGCAATGCTTTCCCAATTCTTGTAATTTGATGGAAAGTACAGCATTAGCTTCCACAGTACACCTGGAGGCAGTAGTACTCTGCCGCCTGCCCATCAGGAAGCAGGACCTCATCCTGGTGGGTTTGCAACCTCTGATTTTGATTCTTTCTGTGCACAGAGCTCTCCCAGCCATCACCAAAATCCGGGGGGGCAGCAGATGCTCCGCATGCGGTCAGTGCGATAAAGGCACAGCACAAGAGGAGTGTGGATGAGAGCCTTCATTTTATATTTTGACCCTTGCCACATAGAATGATGGATGCTAATATTTTTTACTAGCGAAAGAGGGTATGTGGACTTGTCATGCAGCAAGGTGTCCCTGGTTTGGTGAGAATGCTGTTAGGTTGCTGTAATCCCACAGGGAGCAGGAGCAATGTAAAGGAGATCAGGCTCTCCACTGCCCTGGCTGGGGCTCGCTGCAGCAACTCCCCTACCAGTCCCACATTTGAACCAGCTGGATCATTTGTCTGGACGCAGTGTTACATGATAGAGATCTTGGTTTGCTTTTGAATTGTTACTTTAAAAACTGCTTGGAGGGAGAAAAGGTTGTTTAAGGTTTTCTAACCTCTAAAGAGGAATCATGAGAGATTGGGGACAGGTAACCCGTAGACAGGATTTGTCAACCAGGGATAATGTGAAACCAGTCTTACACTAATCATGTGAGAAGACAGATACTCTAGCATACAATGGATGACAGCCCATATCTAGGACAAGGTCGGCTGCTTAAGCTGTTTACAAACCATCCTGATGCTTTCAACTTTGTATGTCTCAGCCATGTAAGGAATTGTTACAATTTTGTACCTAAATGATTAAAAGTACTTGGGGGAGGTGAGAATCCTTTGGCCAGACCCTTGTTTTGTGTCAAAACTACAGCCATCATCATAAATAAAGTCAGTATTTGCTAAGAGTTGCCACTTTGTAGCGTGAAGGTGGCAAACGAATCCATTGATAATCTTAATAACCTGCATTGTAAATTGTGGGAAGAAAGGATCATTCTGCCCAGTCACAAAGCACTTAGTTTCTGTGGTCACAATTATCTGCAAGCAATTAGACTTGCCAAGGATGGGTGCAAGCACTTAATAGGAAGAATCCAAGACCTCTGAAAGGAGTTAAGATTATATCACAGGGCTTGCAGTACACAGAGCAAAAGAAATAATACAAGGCAATATTTTTCTTAGTGACGCTTAAGCATAGTGCAAAAAGTGGGTTTTGTATTCCTAAAACAAATTTTACATGACTTCAACTAACTCTTTTGGGTGGAAAAGAAGAAAAGCAGCAATAATCCATGTAGAAACCCCCACAAACAAGGCAGCATGAACCTGGGATCTGACTTGAAACCTGAGAGATATGGGAAAGTTTGATGCAGAAAGAAATGGGAAATAGCAAGGGGTGTGGAGGCCTCAGGGACCACGCCACCCCCTAGAAGACAGTGTATGATCTCTGCCTGCTATGCTGGGCCCCAGCTCGGAGTGAAGACGGGCTACCTGCTCCCTCTTCCTGAGCTTCACGTCAATAAAGTGGATGCATGCAGGAAGGATGGCTCAACAGTTCTTTCCTGGCTCTCACCTGAGACCTTGGATGCCTCTGCAGGGTGTGCAAAAGTTAAGTTTCTGCTCCTATTCATAAGCCAGGTAGGCACACACAAAGAAAGGAGGAGAAGGAGTTTTGAGCTGCTGCACAGAGTGACAATATCAGGATAACAAGTGATTTGCATTCCTGTCCCAGCCTCTGTACTTATTTGATTCCATTAGAGGAAAAGAATGAAGGAGAAAAATTAGTCCATATCTTCTTTCTTACTTACTCCATATCTTCCTACTTATTTACTTCTTACTGTTAAGAGAAATCAAAGAGAAAGTGCCAACTGTCTTAAAAACAACAGTGAATGCAAGACGTTAGTCAGAGCACCTAAATTCAAGCTGTGATCAGAAGACACAAAGCAAGAACTACTTGGCTGTGAGGACCACAAGGGGACACAGAGTAATTTCTGAAGTTTTGGGTTATCTCAAGCATGGTATGAAGATAGGTTAGCATTTTAAGAATGACCCAAATACAGAATATTTTGAGACGGTTTTTACTGTCCACTGTGCTCTCAGCTTCCAAAGGGAAGTGGCACCTTTTGCTCTTCAGTGGGACCTAGGGTGTTCTCAACATGTTTTAGCTCTGTTGTTATTCTGCTCAGAGACACTGGAGAAGACAGATCATGTAAGCAATAAGAGTAAAACATTTCTCGTGTATTAAAAACTTGAGCATCTATTACAAAGCATGTGTGATCCAGCTCAATATTTTGGCACATAATGTAAAAATTTCGGGAATTCAATTTTTACAGTAAGTTTGCTCTATAGAGGTTGGACAGTCTTTGCATGAGCTGTTCCATCTCTTCCCCAGCCGCCTCAATCTCTCAAGCTCACACAGACAACACATGGAAGACAGTCTGTACTTCCTAGAGCGTCAGAGTGAGTAAGGCTGATTGCATTTCTGTATTTCCTTATAAAGTGTTAAATATTCATAGCTATGTCAAATTAAATGAGCTTCTTGTGCTGCTATTCTTTTCAGCTCATCGGGTTCTCCTCAGGTGATACCTGTCCTGCTACTATGTGATCTACCTCCAGAGACTTCACCTTAATCTAATGTTGTTCAATGCAAGCTCAGTTTCAGATCAGAATAAAGAAAAAAAATGAAATTTTCAGAAGGACTTGATTACTGATCAACTGCTGTGTCTTTATCACAGTTGTAAAATTGGAGAGATGGAAAATGCCTTTGTGGTTACAGGCATAAGAAAGACATGCAATAAGGCTTGGAAGTTGGTGCACTACAGAGAAAATAAATACTCTTTAGAAGTTAAAAGGAAATTATTCTGAAAGAACTACAGAAATCTCTGAGAAACCACTCACATAAATGTACAAACTAGAATGAGCAATTCTTGCTTTCTTTTTGACAGCTGCCCCTTTTTCTGTACGTAGGATTGAACATGAGACCACCAGATCAAAAGCCTGAAATATTTCCATGTTCCATGTACCTGGAAATCACTGTCTCTGTAATTGGGCATAAAATGGGATATTTAGAACATATTGACAATTACTGCACAGCTGGATCAAAAACTGTGGAGAGAATAATTGCTTTCACAAGAATTAGGCAGCTGAAAATATTAAACGTAGAGGATATTGGTAGAGTATTGGAAACTATAGGATGAAATTTAGTCACATGAAACAGCCTTGATAAGTGTAAGAAAAGGTGAAATTACACAATGTGTACATACATACAAAGAGATGCACATGAAGTCTGTGATAGCTGGAGAGCTGCTTCAGAGACTTTAGGGCCCTTCAAAGGCTACAATACTCCACAGGTGACAGACTACGTTCAAAACAGGGCCTTCTACATTTACAGGGCTTATAAACTAGATGGGATGTCGGACAGATGAATTAATGTGTGCTGATGAGGAGAACCAGGCCTTTGATCATTGTTTTGGTCTGGGTGGTCTCCCTGACAGCAGACAGCCTGCAGAGCTGTGGGATGGTTGATGACCCAAGACCCCCCCGGGAGGCCTACTCCAGCCATCCCCAAACTGCCCATTAAATTAATGGATGCTGGAGCAGGCCTCTAGTTAAGAGCACTTCACACAGACCATATCTTTAGCCTACATCTCTATCACTGTACTTTATACTGCTTTAACTTAGATGGATGTTGCTTTTCCTGCCTAGGAGCTGGCTCAGAAGCACTTACACCTTGTGCAAATAGATGCCACCAAGCTGACGCCATCCTGCTTTACAAAGAGAGGAAGATGAGGACTTAATGCACCCCAAAATGTCCCTGCCTCTAGATTTCACATCTGCACCCATGCTGCAGCAGTGTAGGATGAGATGTTGTTGCAGGAAGGTGAGGATACAAATGCCCCAATGTGTTACTCCTTCCATGCTGCTGAAGCGCTTTTCAACCCACCATAAGGGTTTAATTCCTGGGTTTCAGTAGAGGAAAAGGGAGAAATAGAGGTCCCCAAGGGTTCCTTGGAAAAGACGGGGAATTTGTCTGTCATGGCAAAACAAACATTAAAAAAAAAAAAATAATGGGGGAGTGGTAGAGCCAAACTAATCAAACGTGGAAATAGAACAGGGACCAAAGGTATATGGGTGAAACAGGAAAGTGGAGCATGAACAGGGACATGACAAAGGGTTTTGAGACTTACATGTGTGTAAGAACAGAGAATTTGAGTGAAGAAAGGGGAGTCTAGAGCAGAGGAGAAAATAAAGGTAAGAAAAGAAGGTGTGGGAACTCAAAAAGGGAATTGGTGAAGGAGCCAAAAGGGGCAGAATGCATTTATGGTGATCTTCTCCCTTTCTGTTCTGGGTAGCAAATTAAAAATGGGCTGATGGCTTTAGCATCATCAGGCAAGACAAACCATTTTGTGGGGTATCACTGGAGTGTGCTTTTTTTTTTAGTGCTTTCCCATCATCTTGTACCAGTGTATTAACATGAGTGCCTTGAACCTGAGGTGGGTACTTCTAAACAAATAAACATAACAAGAACTCCGTGCTTCACAGCAGCTAACTAGAGATAATCTGCAATTATAAAAGCTTTGAAACTGAAATGTTAATTTCTTTCATGCCAAAGGTTTCAAAACAAACAGTATCTTTAGTTAGAAGACCGTATTTTATAGAATCCAGAACAATTTCCCCTACAAAAATAATAACAGCAAAAGCCTTCCCTTGGTAATAAAACCATAATGTTTCCTGAGTGTTTCATGAAAATGCATTTTGGGAAACCTGATGTGCAATCAAACACCACATTATTTCTGTTTTCACGTGATGTGTGTAAGTGCTTTTCTCTTATGTATGCAGGCAGAAGAGAGGGGCATTTATATATATGTTTCAATTTTGGCAGCACATTCCTTTTGATCAAACACACCATTGCTCAGAGAGAGCACAGAAGAGCGAAAATAGAGGCAGACATTAAAGAGTGGAGAGGCAGCGCTCAGCGCTGGTAACCGGGGTGCAGCCCACCCTTCCCCACCCCAGCGTTTGTGTTGGGGCTCAGTGGTACCTCCAGGACCAGTTCCCATTGCTGGCTCCACAACAGTATGGTACACAGTCAGACACTGAAAAGCAGCTGTGTCACTCTCAAGAAACCTGTCTGGTTGGGAACAAGGTCTGCTCGTCTACACAAGGACAACAGCTCAGCCACAGATGGCACCCAAAAAGGCATCAGCCAGAGAACAAATAGTAAGAGCTGCACCACGACTTGACACAAAATATGGTCACGGAACATGAAACTCACTCTCAGGTTTACATGATTAAGACTTTCACTCAATTCTTGTACTAACCCATTACTCATAATTGGAAATTTAGTTGTTGGTACAGGCATTTACCCTTATGCATCCACACTATATTTGGAGAATTGCCAAGAGAAACTATGAGCGAAACTATTTGACCACTATGAGAAACTATGAGCGAAACTCTGACCACCTTCCTGGATAAAGGGGACACCCATGCAAAGATGATGAATTAGGTATCTAACTGCCACTGCAGTCAGTAACAGCTAGATGCCAAACCTGCTAAATCCAGGCAAAAGAGCCCACTGAGCACTCATCTGCAGTCAGACATGCAATGTCTCTGGAAATTTGATCTGAGTTGTCAAGCCATTGACATTTCATGGGCCAAAGCCCTTCAAAATCACACAGAAATGTACTGCACCTTCCTCAGTGGATTTTGGATCAGACCTTGTCGAATACATAAAGCTGGCCACATACTTTGTTCTTTGATTAATTTCCTTCTCTTTGAGGTGTATATTTTAATAATTTAGCCAAATAGGCACATGCAGTGCTAAGTACATTCTTTTTATGCAAAGGCTAACCCATGTAAAGACCTAAGAAGTTTTCCAGAAAAAGAAACAGTTGTGCTCTCTACCTGTCCCTGAGTTATTTATTAAAAACAAATTGGCATCTTTTTCCTTCTGGTTTCGAGCCTGATAGAGAGACAGTCCTAATCTAAAATTCAAGAGTAAACCTTAAGTCATTCAGCTCTTTTTAATCCTGATGTGAAATCAGTGTTTTGTCAGAGTCCCTCAGAGAGTAGTTTTCTTTATATCCACCCAGACAGAAGAAACTGATAGGGTGAAAATATTTCATAGGCTTGGGCTCTTCTCAAGTATATTTAGGCTATCTGCACTTGAAATTTCAATGAAAATTCAAAATAGCCTTATTTTCCTCCTAGAGAGAGTGTCATATTAAAAACAGACCTCCTTTAAAAATATTGCTTCTACCAATTTTCACATGAAAGTTATCAGTTTGATATATGTTTCCAACCATACTACTGTTTTCTCAAGATGGATTGTCACAAGATGTACAAGAGCAAAATTGAAAATTAAATTGACCAAATTAAATTTCATTGAACAGTGCAATTGCCAATTCTAGTTCAGTGCTATATCTAAAAGGTTAAATCAAGTCTCAAAGTAGCACTGAAAACAAAGTCAAGATCCCAAGTGTACTGAAGTACGCTTAAATACACTGCAGCTGTGCCATGTTTCCTATTGAGTACTTCCCTTTGCAGACACACAAACTGCTATCCCTGGTGGCAGCAAAAAAACCTAATTGTGCAAATTATTTAAGAAAAACAGAAGTGCATATATTTATAATCAGGTTCAGAGCCTGAATGAGGGAAGTTCCTTTGCTCGGAATTAATTAAACTGAAATTGAGGTCAAAGACAACCTGTAGAAACAGCATTTTGTTAGTCATTGTGAAACAAATGGAGTGAAAAAAACTTCAAAAAGGCCAATAACCACCTCATGATTAAGATTCAAGCTCATCCTTTATCCTATTAACTCAAACTATAGCCTGAGTTCCTAATCAAGAGTAACATCACCAACACAAGGTTATGAAGAATTGTAAATCTTGTCACCTTTTTTATGATCTCTAGAGTCTGACTGAGGTTTCAATGAAGATCTGTGACAAGAGAAGATATGAGAAGGCTTCATTCTTATAGGAAAAAAGGTATAAGACACATCAACCTTTAAAAACAAAACCTTTAGCAAGTCCTCCTCCATGTTCTTCTTGAACAGCTCTATGCATGTCACACAACTTCTGCACTAATGGCACTATTTCATAAAACTGTTGTCAAAGATATTTTAAAGAAAAGCAGACAACCTGGAGGCATATAAGATCGAGTCTTAATTTACTGCTTATATTAGAGAAGATGGTTCCAAAGGGATGATATATTCAGCTGAAGGTTGGATGTCCAGATTGCAGAGTCAAGTTGTCAGATTCAGGAGGCTTCTGCAAGTCAAAATATCCTAAAGAACCTGACAGAAGATCTTTATCAAAGGCAGGAAAGGCAACAATCTTTAGCTCATGTCCCCCCTTTGAAAGCTGCTGTTGCTTATCACTTCAGTTGGCGAGCAGCTACCTTTCTATGTAGCAGATGTGTAAAACTTGACAACGTAAATACATGCAGAGTATGCATGTGGCCTATGGGCCATGCCCTCTATGCAGTCCCCTGAAGGGAAAGAATTTCCGCTCTGTCACTGCAGTCATTTGGAGCTCCCTCATAAATACCCCATAGATAAACCGTGTATTCAATATGATGAGCAGGCAGGCTCTCTCCACCTCCAGCTTCTAGATAAGGTCAAATAAGAAAGGGTAAGTTCACAATGGCTAACCTTTGGACCCTTAAACTGTGGCAAAGCACCAGACATGACCCAACTGATGCAATTCTACTAGTCAAGCCCATGCAGAGACTCGGGAGGATGAACCAATCTGATAGCACAGAAATGTCACAAACAGCCCTAACAAAAGATGAAAAAGTGGTAGTAAAAGTTTTATGATCTCCACCATATGGTTTCTTGGCTTTATGAAGAAGTGAGCTACAGGCCCCATTAAAGCCACTGTGGCAGTGAAGGTTCTGTGAAACAACTTTGTGGGCGTTCACCGTGTAGCGAGTGACTTCTCCTTGCTCCTGTGCATTTTGTGAAATGAACTGCACGCATACTTGGGGAGGCCAGGTCAAACGTACATCCTCTGCCTGTGGAGGTGATTATAAGGAGGCTAATATATACAGATTTTCTTCATAGGTCTCCCCACCTATATCTGTAGAGAGCTGCAGCTGTATCTCAGGTCAGCGTTATAAAAAGAATAGACATCCATTCCCTAAAGATCTAATTCACCTCTGTGCAGAGAATCAGCACACTGACTCTGTCTTACTTATGCCTATTCTTGATGCCTTAATGAATCTCTGACCCCACGCAAGCTGTTTGCAAAGCAGCACACATCACACTTGAAAGGTACATCTCACAGGGAATTTACCAACATGCAATTGTCTCTACAACAGCTCTGGTCAATTTTATAAAGTGAATTAAAATTATTTTAACATGTTTTATATGTGGAAGGTCTAGAATTTATCTGAAAATTATTTTCCCTCAGGCAAAAAAATGAAATCCAACCATTTTACTCCTCCTCTTCTCTATTGTTTAAGAAGAATGCCATACTTAAAGCCTGTCCTGTTTTTGTGACATTTTCTGAGCTTGTAGAGTTTAGTAGGATCTAGAGAATACATTTTGGTAGACCTTATATTAAATTTTTGTTGTCATTCCCAATATACCTCTATTACATTGACAGAAAAATATATCCTCTCTTTCTCTATTGCCAAGCATTGTGCAGTAGATGAAGTGACTGTTCACACATAACAGTAACAAAGACTGCTAAACAGAAAGGTTGCTGTTATCACCAGCCTAACTTCCTGTCACAGCAAGAAAAAAAATTTCTCAACAAATCTTCACCCCACCTTTTCCTATCCTTGAAGAACAGATGTGTTATGATAAACCACAGCTTAAGCCTTAATTAACTGCATGTTGCCTGCAACCCACAGAAAGGGCACAGGCATATTTTATAACTTATTCCAGGGTGTGTTTTGAGGTGTTGGCTGCAGCTTTTCTCATTTTGTTTGCTTTGCCTTTATGGATGGAAAAGTGGTGCCCCTCTGTTGGGCAGCGCTGCACTGCATGGTGCTGCATACACAGAAATGCCACTGGATCACAGAGCCCAGGCTGGGCTGCAGAGGGGTTGGTACTGCCCACTCCAGATGGAAAAGTCACTAATAAACTTTTCTTCTACCACTGCAAAACATATGCAAACCTCTCTCTGGAGTTCTTGAAGGGAGGAATGCTGATGGGGCTCAGTGACCCTTATCACACTGTGCATGCTGCCATTAGCACCAGCCAGGGCAGAGCTGGGAGCCCTCTGCCCAAGGGTGTCTGTGCCCCGGGTAAAAGCCCCAGGATGCTCCTGAGAGCCTATGCTTTCATAAGGGCTCCTGTCTAAACTGCACCTGGGCAAAGATCAGTGATGAGCACAAAAATTACATCCACACCTTTCCCTTTCTTCCTCAAGCCTGGCTTTACCTGGAGCTGGGAGGACTCATGGTGGATTAAACCCTCACATCGCTCTGTCAGAGCGATGATTCAGGACTTGGCTTTCCATGGGAGGGGAAGAGGAGAGACAGCATCCTTCTCCAAAATGCGCTGGTACCATACAAGCAATATAGTGCACGATAGTCCACCTAAAGTATCAGGCAAAGGGCCTGACAATTTCAGTTTTAATTTATTTTAACAGTGACAAGGCTGTCCCGAATGAGAGATCAAAAGCTTTGTAAAATTAGGTTGTGTGAGTGTTTGGCTGAAGGCATCTGGGTAGCTGTTGAGGACTCTTACTGCCACTGAAAAAGTCCTGAATTGAATTAAGATCAAGTTCAAGCTTGCTTCCAAGAGCAGCCAAACCACCCCTGCCTCCAGAAATTCACTTTCTACTATCAAGTGAAAAGCAGTGCCAGAGGTGCTCTGCCCTGCGCTATATTCCTGCTCGCTTGAAAAGTTAGGGGTTTGCAGTATGCAGCTTGATGTTTCAAAAAGTAGAGGAAAATAAAAAACAATAACCCAATCCCTTACAGAGAAAACTGGCGCTACAACACAGTGATCTCGTATGCCTCTGCTGATATTTCCTTAAATTATAAAACTCCTATATTGGTAGAGGAGAAAATCAAAAGAGAAAAGAAACATGCAATCTGAACTACAAAAAGAAAAAAAAATATCTTAAGGGTAAGGGTAAAGAAATATCTTAGGGAAAGGGAGCTTTACAGATAATACACTTTCACCTTTCCATCCTGCCTTTCCCCTTTCCCTATACTCCCTCAGATAACTTAGCCAACTGGTCAATTAAATCCAACAGACAGATGGAGGTCTCAGAAGTACAAAGAAGCTACAAACGGCAGAAAATCCAGCAGCTGGGAGGAGTGACGTGTGGAGAGAGACTCCACAACTTAGAAGAGTTGTAAAGTAGGTATGTTTATTCAGCGCCGGGCAGCACAGGGGGGTAGTCCCACCAAACTGTGCACCCTCAAAGGCCAAAAGCCATTGTTTTTGTCCTTGATGAGAGTATGTTCTGCAGTGCTACCTCACTAAGTGCAAACTTTATAAATGCCCCATCACAGAAAAGAAGTTAATTATAACTTGCTCCTCTCCAGGCACTTGAGTCAACTATTCTCCACACAGAGCACCACTGTATACAAGGACTTGGTGTGCACAATATTCAGGTAGCAAGCTTTTTTCTGCTTTGTGGAATATGCTGTGTATTACAAGAACCTTCTTAATAGGAAAAATAAATCTATGTATTGCAAAGATGAATGGATAGGCAGATGAAACCCATCTGTTCAAGATGCAGGGCCCTAGCCAGAATTAGATATTTGACCTGAATAATCAAAACTCTGCTTCAGTTTGTGTGATGGCAAATCAGGTGTGCTGAAACTTCTTGTACATGAGCCATGGGATTGCTGAGAGATTAAGGTGAATAGCGTATAAAATATGATTTGATAACCCCAGCAAGGAAGTGCTGCAGAAATTAAGAAACCATGAATTTTTAATACATTTTAAAGCAACAAATCCATGTTTCCTTTAAACATTTAACTAGAATGAGTGCTAAGTGAAAGTTCTGAGAAAAACAGCATATGCTGTGAGGACTGATATTCTGAAAATCAGTATTTCTCTGTTTCTTCTCAAAAGTCGCAATGTTTGCCTAAATACTGTCCTGATTTTTTTTAACTTAGCAGCCACTCTCACACAAAAAGCATTTCAGTACTCTGAGGGAGACAGATGAAGCAAGGTGTCTGTGCCCCATCTGCAGGAGGAGTGGAATTTTCCTAGGAGAAGCAGAGCTGATAACACTTTCAGAAGTCCCTGCAGACACCAGTGTGATATGGATAAAACTTCTGTGTGACTTGGGACAATATGGCATGCTATTTACTGTTCTTCGATGTGGCAATGCTCTTCTCCCCACAAGCCCAGGACTTACTAAAGCCCTTCAGCCATAAGGAGATCCAATGATTCCACCTGATGATACAATGACAGCCTAATGGGGAATCAGGTTCCACAGACACGGAGCGAGGCTGTGGAGGGTCTGGTACTATCATATCCACAGGGCACACAGCATTGCACAGTTCAGCAGCAAACTGTCATAAGCAGTAAATTATAGAAGTTATGAGGCTTGAACAACAAGATAATTAAGAAAAATGATTGATGCAGACAGGAAAAGAGCAACACCTTATTTTGATTACTTGTCTTCACACATACATGTATTGGAGGATCATCTGTGGGTAGCGGAACTATTTACAGAGACTGATAAAGGCCAATTTTCCACCCCTGTCTTGCTGTCACATGCAAAGGAACATTACCTTATACACTTCATTTTGTGCTGCAGAGTCCAACATGTAAATCTCATCCTTATCTGTGGCAAGTAACCCGCACTCTATTAAGCAAATTTGATTGTTTGATCTACAATTGAGAAGATTCCTGTGTAAAAACTGTTTTCTCTTTAGCTTTTATGCAATGGCTTTATTCACAATTTATGTCTGTCAACAAACAGTCATTAATTTGTTGCAGTTGCAGTCAATGTCTGATGTCATTCTGCCCCCTTTATGTTAGTATCTGACCTTCCTTTATTCTATTCATAACAAGTTGTCTTTTATGCTACCTGTGCAGCAGTCAATTTAGAGGACCATTAAATCAAGTGAAATATGAAAACGTAAAATAACAAGACTTTAAAACAAAAATATGAAAATAAAAGTGAGACAGAATTCTTTCATAAACTCCTAAGAATAGGAAAAAATGATCAGGTGCTTGAAATTGAGGAAGTCTCTGAAGGGTCCTGCAGCTGCCTATCTGGCAGGTAGTAAGTCAGGTGGTAACATGAATAAATATACTTACCCTGAAGTTACTGGAGTTTCATTGTCTCAGGATAATGGAAAGTTAACTCATCAATATCTGATTAATCACCTTATTTTAGTGCATTTCTACCATCTTTACAACCCCTTTCCTATGTGGATCTTCACGTGGGAGCATTATCCATTCAAGGAGATGTTTAGCTATTTCAGCTTTTCTGAGCCATTCATTTAGGGGGAGGGCACACATTTCTCTCACACTGATGATGTAGAAACCACAAAGCACTGGAAGAGAGGTTACCTCACTTTTCAGATTAATGGCCAGTCCAATAAGCTCACTGAGTAGTGACAAATCTTTGAAAGGATTTGTTTGCAGAGAATGATACTTAACATGGAATTTGATCTAAAAAATATCTGTTGTCATTCAGCTCCAGCCATTCTAAATAACTTCTCCAATAACAAAATCTCATAATAGATATTCAAAAACTTTAGGGTCACCTGTAGTAAGAAAGGTGAACTTTTTAAAAGTTTTGAAATCATTTTCCTCGCTAAGGACATGGTGCTGGGTAGGGAAATGGTTTGATGTAATTAACCAGAGTATGTGAAACATGTACTACAGAGCTATTTTGGGGTAAGCTCAGATGAAAGTAAACCCAGAGAAAACAGAATGCTAAAAATGACGTGCGGTGGCAAAAACTTCATCACCTGAGGAGCATATGAAAAAGGAACTCGACAAGCTCGGAACAGGAAAATAGTACATAAAAGTTCACTAAGAAGCAAAACAATATGTCAAGAGATGAAACTGGAAAGAAAATTGATGCACTGGCACAACACTTTGGATTTCAAAATGAATTGACTGTGGTGGTATTTATAAAATGAAATAATTTTTTTTTGCTTTCAGGGCATGCCATTAAATATGCAGCTACTATTCAAAACTCAAACACTTTCAGCCTGTAACTTTTGCATAATAATCTTTGGTATGAAGCTGTACAGCTTTGACATACATTCTGTGGCATAACTCATTTCTTGGGATGTTTGCACCCATTAAATAAATATGGAATTGTCACAAGTAATAGGTTGGCATTGTCTGCATTCTCACTTCTAACAAGCACATTTGACAATAGCTTTTAAACATTAATCGAACAGAGAATAACTATAAAGTTTCCTAAATAACTTTTTTTGGTTGTTTCTAGGCAAAACATTTCTAGGTAAGAGGAAAATGAGTAATTGCTTTCAATTCCTTTGATACTGGAGAGTTTTGATTCTCTGGAAGTTTTGTCTAGAATATAATTCACAGCAGAATTACGTGGAAGACTAAACAAAATAATAAAAACTGGTACTGTTATCCAGAACAATCTCTATGTAGTTTCTCCTCTTTCACTGGAACAATTTTTAAATTTCACCACTAGCATGAAACTGATGCATTGAGGAGGAAAAGTGTTTAACATTGTACAAATTTGCTTCAATAACCAAAGTTTACAACAAGGATACACATAGATTTAGTTGGGAAAGCACTAGATACCCCCTATCAGCTCAAGCTTAGTAGAATTAAAGCAACTGAAAAAAAAGTTTGGCCCTTCTGTTTCTTTGCTACACCTGCATCTATTTCACTTAACCAGTCTGTCTTTATAGAGAAGATTTCTAAAAATAATGTCTGGAGTAAGATGAGATGCTGTGGAGATCTGAACAGACAGCCGTTGGTGGGACAGACGTGTTGGGAAGTAGAGGGAACAGATGGGAAGGGGAGAAGATGCTCAAATACCATAGGACATTTAGAAAACTATGGAAGGAGAACAAAAAAGCTTCTCTCTGCTCACTGGGAAGACACCTAATGGTTAGGCAGTGTGACATCAGCTGTCCAATGGCATTTCACGAAACTTGCAGGGTTTTCCAAACAATCAACATTTCATAATAAAGTACTGCAAAATATGGAAATAATTTGTTGATGAAATGGAATTTAGAATCTTTTTTTCCCCCAACCGTTTCATTTAGGGAATAAGTAATATTTGCAGAGAACTGGGGAGATAGAGTGGTTATACCATCTTACTATGGTATAACCATCAAGAGATAGTAGGTTATGACAGCCTCCAGACGTGTGCTGACAATCTCTGACACAGCAGAGAAACAGGATCTGGTCCTTCAGGCTGGATAGAGAAAGGTACGAATAACTTTGCCTCAAACCGTAAGTAATTTGGCAGTTTACAGACAAGATATGCCCTCAGCCATTGGATTATGTGTGCCATGTAGGAACAGGATGAAAATTGAATTCAGTCTTTATTGCTCAGGCCAGACCTCAGGAGTCACAGACTTTGGAGATAACAGAAGTCTAGATGAAGGAAGACTTCCCCTTGGTTGAGGAAGGTCAAGTTAGAGAACAGTTAAGTAAACTTGATATCCATAAGTCCATGGGTCCTGATGGGATGCAACCCTGAGTGCTGAGGGAGCTGGCAGAAGTAATTGCTGGGACTCTTTCCACCATCTTTGAAAGGTCCTGGAAAACAGGTGAGGTACCTGAGGACTGGAGGAAAGGCAATGTCACTCCAGTCTTCAAAAAGGCAAGAAGGAGGACCTGGGAAACTACAGGCCAGTCAGCCTCACCTCTGTCAGTACTGGGTCAAGCCCTCTTCAATATATTAATCAATGATCTGGATGAAGGGATGGAATGTATGCTCAGCAAATTTGCTGATGATACAAAACTGGGAGGGATGGCTGACACACC
This sequence comes from Tringa tobata, assembly GCA_033628505.1. Lineage (NCBI taxonomy): Eukaryota > Metazoa > Chordata > Aves > Charadriiformes > Scolopacidae > Tringa > Tringa tobata. Next base: position 2,250,589 of record JAHREE010000287.1, read on the forward strand.
AGAAGGCTGTGCCACCGTACAGCAAGACCTGGAGAGGCCAAGAGGAACCTGATGAAATTCAACAAGGGCAAGTGCAGGATGCTGCAGTTGGGGAGGAATAACCCCATGCATCACTACAGGTTGGGGGCTGACCTGCTGGAAAGCAGCTCTGAGGAAAAAGGACCTGGGAGTCCTGGTGTCAACAGGATGACTATGAACCAGCAGTGTGCCCTTGTGGCCAAGAAAGTCAGTGACATCCTAGGGTGCATGAGGAAGAGTGAGGCTAGCAGGTTGAGGGAAGTTATCCTCCCCCTCTACTCTGCCCTGGTGAGGCCCCATCTGGAATACTGTGTCCAGTTCTGGGCTCCCCATTTCAAGAAGGACAGGGAACTGCTGGAGAGGGTACAGCAAAGGGGCTGCAAAGAAGATTAGGGGCCTAGAACATCTCTCATGAAGCATCTTCCCAAGAGAAGGGAGCAGTAGTCCTCTTCATTGAATACCTTTGTTAGACTATGCCACATGTATTAGAAAATTCTCCAAAACACAGGGAGATGACAACGTCCTAACCACTCAGATACGAGCTAATTTGGGGTGGACTTCCTAATAAGTCCTTCCTATTAACTGATTCTACTTTGAATTAGAAAATTGGATGAGCTGAAATAATTGGCAGAATGGAACTACCAGTTATCCCAGTTCTCAGGGGAATCCTTGGATCGTGTCTGTGCTGTAGAGATTCTATGTGTATGTTATCTAATAAATGTCTTGAAAAAACCTGCAAAAGAAGACCTCAGAGTTGGAGGCAGTACAGCAATCATCTTTCTTATCTCATCATTACGTACAGAAAAGAAGGGCATTTCTCCTTCCCATAGGGTCCGGTCCTGCAGATGTGCAGGAGGCCAGCTTGGCAAACTGAACATTTGCAGGGTCAGTCGGAGAAAAAAAAGCCACAGTAGGTTTTGCTGTGTGTGACACCTATCAAGTTATTCAGGGCAGGCAAGAATAGAGGTACCGAAGCTGACACAAGAACATTAGGGGAATAAGGGAAAGATGGATCCTTTTACAAACACTAGATACCTATTGTGTGAGCCAGCATAGGCAGGATGCAGGAACAACCACGAAACCACAGATGAGGTGGAAAGAGTAAATTTGTTTTTGTTACCTTGTCAACCAGGGGATCCCCAAAGCAGCACCCAGGCAGAAGCATAGAAGGGAGGATACAGGCACTGAGAAGCTTGGTCCATGCTAGAGGATCACTGAACCTGTTGGTTTTGCCTGTATATTGCATGCTTTTGCATGATAGGGTACCTCTAAGTCTATCACATGCCTCTGTTATCTCAACATAGCTGTTGTATTTGTCCAATGCAGAAGGCTAAACAACAGTTAGTATATATGTGTTTTTCTACACCCCAACTGCAAGTCACTTGAGCATGTTTACAATCCTCCTTGCCAATCTTCCATTATTTTCCACACCTATGAAATTATATTTAGGCAAACACTCAAAATCATTGTCACTTAAGACTGAATTTTCAGGAATACTATATGTTAAGGAGGAACTGTGCTGTTGTAGCTGTGAATATGGTGGTGTGAACCACCACTGCTTTATCTCCTAGAACAAAATGGTTTTGATTGCCCAGGAAACCACGTGGTTCCCCTCCAGCATTTTCAGAGCCAAACCTGCATCCAGGTTAAACTAAGAGAGGTGTCAGATGCCTCAAGGGCTGCAGCAGGAAGACAGGGGAACATGTGCCACATGAGGAGCCAATTCTCTCCTGCATTTTACTATTTTGTGCATCTGGTGTTTCTGACAGTCTAAGTCATCCCCCTGCCTGTTGTTCACAGCATTAGTACAGAGTTGCTCAGCACACTATCCCCTTTTGAAACAGGGAGGAAAGAGGCACACGGGATCTCTCCTTCAAGCTCACAAGCTCATCTCCTTCAGAGTTTGAGGAAAGAAGAAGAAAAACAAACAAACAAACAAAAAAAAAACAACCCAGGGTCCCCATCTCCCTTCCATTTTGTGATTTGTTTTTCCTGTCTGACTGTAAAGCAACATCAGAAAAAGGGTCTGTTTTCCCAGTGAAGGATTTAATTTCTAATTATGTTTTTCACGTTTAAAACTAAGCAAGAGTGTTTTATATTCTGGGAATTAAAGAAAGCAGAATGGCTGGCATTTATGGGCCAGTCTTTTACACCATTGCAGCTCAGCAGTAATTGTGAAGAAGCCACATACACTGACAAACTGAAATTATCTCCAAGGAGTTCATCTGTCAAACAAGTTGATTCACATCTCATCTGCTTTCTGAATGAGCTATGAAAATGAGTCTGCTACATTACTTTTGCTGTCAAAGGAGAGGATGGATTCAACCCCCTTTAAAGTGACAGTGAACTTTTTACTGTCTGTATCTGAAGAGTGACTACATAAGGTTTGACTTTATCTGCAGGGAATTAACCTTATCCCATGTGTAGAGAACAAGGAGATATGTCCAAAAGACTTTCAGTTTTGGTCTTCTGGGCCTGAAGCAAAAATCCATTTAACTTTAAGCTCCTGCCTGCCTTCTTGAAGTTTTCTGATTCAATTGATTGTGAAAAGCGTCTGAATGACAGCACTCTTTGAGAAGAGGCAAGGTCCCAGCACTCGTTTTAACCAGAAAATTAGAATTCAGCAACTTACACAAAGAAAGAGGACAGAGATGCCAATGTTCTTGGGAAGGAGGAATAGCTAGGAACCATCTGCGAGAAGGACCTGCCCATTCCATTTACAGAAGTGACTACAAAAACATCACTATCCAACATGAGACTGAACTGATGAACTGAAAACAGGGTAAAATCCATTTGCTTGAAGTCTATCAAACCTTTAGTCAGTCCTTATTTTTACATACTTTCTTTAATTATTTAGCTATCAAAGTTCCTGTAAGCTCATCATCCTCCCCCCAAAAATCTCTAATGCCATTCAGAAGCAATGAAGCATTCAGATCAGTTTAACACAAACATGCCACTGCCACAGGCTCCCATTTCCATTGCTCTGTGTCTGACGCCACCTTTCTTGTCACTTCAACCTTCCCACCTCTTTGCATCCATTTTATATATTCAGCCCCTGGTTCTGAAAATTGGGACCTGCTTAGGGCAGGGATGTACCTGTCTTCCTAAGATGCCACATTCTGCATACTGCAGACCAAGTATGCAGAAAATGGTTCCCCCAGCAGCGAATTCACAGTAAAAACTTTGTGCCAATGCCTGTTGGGTAGAGATATAAACTCTGAAGATGCTAGAGGTATAGAGGTAAAGATGATTCTGCTTTGTCTGAACACTTATAAGCCTGTGAGGTGGGGCAGCAGTTGGAGGTAACAGACCAGAGAACAGCACAGATGTTCCTAAGCTAAAAGATCCAGAAAATTATAAACATATAGCCCAGTATTGATCAAGCAGCTTGAGTCAGAATCCGTTCATGACACTTATTTGCTTACTAATGAATCCTACAACACTTTCTCCATCCCTCCTGTTGTAGCTGAGCTATTGCTTATCAAAGAATGCGTTTAAAAGAAAGCAACAGTGAGCATGAGTGATGTGCTCAGTGAGGATGATATTCATTTAGGAGACAGTTCCCTGAACTATTTTTGCATGTTTAGCCATTGTTCAATAGAATATGGGAATGTGGACCACAGTTCAGGACTCTCCTCCCTCAGGAGATCTGCTTTTATCTCCACAGTTCCAGTCCATATTCCCATTTTTGCCATAAAACCTGTATTCTTCATCATCTCAGATCTTCATTTTCTTGCTCAATAAGTGAAAGCAGTTGCGACCACTGTAATTTGTGCAACGTTCTTTGTGGTGAAGGTGCTTTAGGTACGGCAGGCCCTTCAGCAGCACAGTCAGAGGAACATTTAAGCTTCAAGATCTCAAATGGCTTCAGCACGAGACACATACTGAGATTCAGCTCTGTTGAAATGGATGCAGATCTGAGCATGTGAAAGAACACAGCCCTTGACATCTTAGAAACCTTAGACCTACAGACGGCTAGGCATTAAACAGGAGTTTTCTGGGTCACGCTGCTGATTTTTGATGCCTAAATAAGTCACCTTCTTAATTTGAGTCAATGCTGTTTTCAGAGGTAGTTAGGCACTTGTATTATGGAGAACTTTAGGATGGGTGTTCTGAAGTCATGAAAATCGCTTTGAAAAAATATTATTTTGAAAAATATACTGCAACTGTTGCTGTCATCTCTCACCCTCCTCCCCATTCCCCAGCCTTTCAAATACCTAAGCAAACACATACAGTCTTTGCAATGCACCTGAATGACATCACTGCTTTTCATGCATGCTACAGTCATCAAATATTAATGTGACGCACACATACTTCAAGAAAAACGTTGGGATCCACAGCAATGGTCATGTTTAAAAAAATAAAAAAAAAAATAAAAGAAAATAAAGGAGACAAGACTTTCCTAGGGCCTGCTGCTGCATGATTTGCTGGTGAATAATAATGTACCGCAACATCCCAGTGGAGGATAGATATCCTCAATTAGGATGGTTTCAATCTTCACTACCCAACTGCTTCTTCAAAAAGGAAGCCAGAAGTAGCACTCTCCATGAGCAGATACTCATGGGATCAGGATCAAATCTGCTGCCATCATAATACCCCTTATACTATTTCCTTCTTTTTATTTTTGCTCCAGATGTAAAGAAACGTGGCTCGGGTCTCCCAAATTGATTCCACATTTCCAGTATTTCTGTTTGCCAGGTCATCTGGTATGCATGTGGTCCATCCACTTGAACATTTGCTGCAGATCTGTGGCTTGGACCCATCTGTCAGACAGTTCCAGCCTCAAAGTTCACAGTCAGGTAAACTCCAGCCAAGTGAAACTTCTCATGGGTAGTATCCAATATCATAGGAATCTCTCTCTCCTCGTACCATGACATTGATATAAGCCTGGAAGATTTCCTGAAGGCAGTGAAATTACAGTAGTGGCACTCAGCAGAATGAAAAAGTTTAGCAACTGCAGTAGACTTTCACCACCCTGTAACTCTGTCCTCTACTTCACTGTTTCCAGGTTAAAGGACTTAATTCACAGTAAGACCAGTCCTTAGCACATGTCATTTCAGAAACGTATATTAGCCAGATTTACAATTTATTTTCCTAAAAACCCAAATACCAGCTTTAATTTCCTCATCTTGTTTTAAAAACTGAGAAAGTTTCTGTTGCAAACTAGGCAAAAGATGGAAGACAAGCTCACAACCATATCAAAGGGAAAAATCCATAGTCCCCAGACCAAATTCTTATTACTGTCAGTGTCAGCTTTGCCTGAGAAGGAAGTTCTGGTTTGTCCTGTGTGCACACACAAGGAGGAACTCGCTTGCTCCTTAGGAAGAGACATCTCAGTTGCATGATTTTACCTTCTGAGACAGCCAACAGACATCAAGGCACATGGAAATTACAGGGAGAATTTGAGGTGAAATTTTAAAAAAAGCTTAGTAATAATTTGAGTTTGCTTTCATTGAAAGTATGATTTTATAACTGATTTCAGTGGGAGGGGAACTGTACCCAGGTTAGGCCCTTAAAAAAGTTCTTCCTTATGCAAATGCTCAGATTTGCATATTTATTTACAGAAATGCTTTGCTGATTTTCAGCATAACAAGTGCTAAAAAGGTTGGCTTAATCTTTCCCTGGAAGCAGCTTCTCCTAAGCAGGAGACACAACAGGAGTTTTCTGTGGCCCCACTTCCCTGCGGACAAGAGCAGAGTCACAGGCTTATTCACCAGGGTACTCCAGCACACCCACAAATTGTTGGATCAATGTCCTTACTTCAAATACAGACTTAAGTAACATTTCATTGTGTATTTATGTAGTGCATTATGGACCACTGACAAGCCTTTGCCTAGAGGAACCTGTGGTTCCAAAGTCACAGCCAAATCCTAATTAAACTGAAATGCACCACTTATTTGCCCCTACAGGTCTCCTCTGCAGTAGATCTTTGCATGTGACCATTACGGCTGTACAAAAGACATGGAAACACCCTGCTGTTCAGAGCACTCATCAATTAAAAAACAAGAGATTAAAACATCAACATTATTACAGAAAATGAAGGAACTGCAGACATTTAATTCCTTGGGCTCCAAAATGTTTAATTTAAAAAACCAAGACTACTTCCTCTGCAAAATGTTATATTATTATGTTTATTACCTTCTCTGTCTCTCGAGTAACAACTTTTTCTATAACCATAGATCTCAAACTACTCACATTACTATGAAGATATAATTTGTAATGTTTAGCCATAGGGTAAGCCCTATTTTCTTTATGAATTGTTTACTTATGTGCATACCGTAAATTCTTTCTTTGAAGGCCTTGTTTAGATTTTACAAGTATACATGCAGTTCATGGACATTCTGAAAAGCTAAGCCAAAATATCTGTCTAATCAGATTATTATCTGTCTAAATAATTAAATCTCTTATTCAAAATCTCTTCCATAAGTGGAAAGAATGATACCTAATGATTATGTAACAATGGCTACACTAGCTTTAGGTGGAAAAAAAAATACAGACTTGGAAGTGTGAGCATGCATCCTGTATTCACTGAGTAATCCTTCCCCTGGTTAACATGCTTTGATAATTTAAGATTTTATTTAAAAGCATTTACTATTCAAATAGCATTTGTTTGTTTATTTGTTTAAAGACAAGAATCCTGAAACTGTGAACTAACTGCAATTAGTCTGGTACCATCAACATGATGAAACATGTGACTGAAAATAACAGAATAGCTCAGTCCTTTAGGATGCTGTTACAATGGGCTTCTGACAGTGAAACTTGTGGAAAACATTTAACTGTCCCCACTGCTCCTTTTCTGCAGACCAGGATCTGCACTTAAACATTGAGAGAGATAATTTTACCTCCTAATCTCAAAACACCGAGCTCCACTCTGCATCCAACCCTAGATATCAAAAAATCTGCATTTTCTTCACTTAACTACCACATATAAGATATATCTGATATTTATATATCAGTGTGAGAACTAAATATGGAAACTGTAGGCATGGTTTCAATTCAGCATGAAAACAAACACAAGATTTAGAGTACTGAACATATAGCTCATTTTTGTAATGATCACGGGTATGAAAATCTTCTCCGTAAAACCAGTAACGCACAAAAACTTTAGTCTGCCATTACAAGATGCCAAAAAGTTTCAGGCACAGAATTAAAATATAATGTGATGTGGAAAACAGGGACTGCAGCAAATGGATCTGATATAGAGGTTGCCATAGGGGCTTCTCTGTGCTTTAGAAATCTTCTTTGAGTCCAATGTCAAGAGAAGATGGGAAAAGCAGGACCTGTTCCCTCTCCTGAGGATGAACACAAGGACAGAGCCTGGAACAAAACCTGAACTTGCCCAGAATGGCTCCCATCCAAGTAGTGCTGCTCCACTCATGCTGAGCCCCTGAATTGCCAGGTACTGACCCCAGGGCTGATGAAGGGTGCATACAGCAGAGGGGATGACAGAAGGGCTCTTCTTGCATTTAGTTCCCAGCTGACAGAACTGCACTTAAGGAACACTGAACATGCTTTTCTAAGGTAGCAAATTGCTATACAGGTGAATAGCAAGCTAAACAAAACTAAAAAGCTGAGACATTTCTATATTTAGTATAAACCCCGAGTTATTGCTTTTTATGTAATGACATGTTAAGCTCAGTAATGTATGGTTCTGGATGAGCACATCTCTAATTCAGAACATTGACAGCAAAGCAGTTAAAAAGTTCTACAAAAATAACATTTGGCAAGGCATGCCAGATGACTTAGAAAGCAAATATTGTCACCAGGGTTCTGACTTGACTTTTTCATGTGCAATACATATTAATGAAGAACAATGGTCTGGAGATTTTGTTAAAAGAATAGAAAATTTTTGTTTCAAAGTAATGACAGATTCAGGTTCTTATACATGTCAACATACAGACAGCTCACCTCTTACAATTAAGGTCAAATGTGCAGCTATACTCATGCTACCTGATCTCTGAGAATAAATACACGTGTGAACTTGCAAAATATGACTCCTATCCAACTCATCTTCTAATTTCCATGTAACAAAATATATAGCAATATTTTAAATATATTTTATGTATAACTGAGTACAACAATATTTAATTCCATGAACAATTAAAGGATCTAGCTGTGCTGACCATGCTATTCCGTGCAATGAGAATCATATAATGACAGCATCACTGTTGTAAGAGGGTGCAATCGAAACAGCTACACCAAGAAGAAAAACTAGGACATACAAACACAAGATTAAGAATGAAGGCAGAGAGAGATTTCAGAAATACCCAGGTAGTAAAACTGTTGCTTTTAAACTCCTGCATGTAGGGGTTGAGGGGAACAACGTTATAGTCTATGTACCAGACAGAAAAAAAGATAAACATTGCATAGTAATATAGTCATAAAGTCACGCAAGCCCATGGTTGTATAACAGGTTTTAAGCAATGGTCACAAAAAATGCAGGTTGGATACTTTTTTTTTTTTTTTTTCCCCACCAAGGGTGACCTCATTTTAACACTGATATGTCTACTTTTGGATACTTAAAATTTCAGGTATGTAACACAAAATCCCTATTTCTGCTCAGGCTTTGGATAAGGAGGAAGGAATTTGTTTCTGGAGAGAAAATCAGGTTCTGAAATTATTAAGATAATTTAGCAACCTTTGAACAGATAACCTGCTCACCTCAATCAACGATTAACACTCTTCCTGCAAATATAAATGAGAAACCCCTTGATGTGATACTTCCATGGGGCCAACAAACAGCTCCAAATCAAACTTCATCTACCATGGGACAGAAGCGCGCATTTTCCAGACAAAGAGCACACAGGAGATGATAAATAGTAATTGATTGCTTGTTTCCATCATGTCATCTCTCGCAAATGTGAAACTCGGTAATGTTGTTGTTCCGTATTTTGAATATGGCTACCTAAGATTACATACCACAAGGTAATTCTGCTTCTTTTTGCTATGTGCAGCACTACTGCTTCTGATTTTCACTTTCATGAAGGGGTCTACTGATTTACTAGAACATATAATAAGTTTCAGAGGAGTTTAATCCAACCTGCAACAATATCCAAAAGTAATTTTACTTGGCTGTGGAAGTACCACTTCAGAAACTGTTCTTCACTGTGATTCAGCCTTTCTTTCTTCCCCTCTCAAGCCCCAAAAGCAGAAAAGGTTAATGATGGCAACTTTAGTAGATGATCATTTTCCTTTTCTTAAAGTAGTATCTGTGAAAATGATTCAGCTGCAATTACTGTCTGTGTTCTGAGCCCTGTGCGCAGAATAGTTTCTAGATTTTATCTCACAGAAAGTCAGCATAAAATAACTAAGTAGTTCTGGGAGCTGGGATTGGACCAGAACTCAAGCTTCCCCTACTATGGGGAAGTCACAGTTTATGAAGCATAATGAGCAAGGAGAAGTGCAGCAAGTCTCTGAAAAATAAGGCTAGTGGTTAGCAGACACAGGGGAGGTAGGAAGTGCATGTTATAACTGTCTCAAGCCAAACAAAAATTTGAGCCAGGCTCAGCTGCTTCCTAGGCAAAAATCCTCACCAGTGAGCAATAATACATAAGAGAACTAGACACTGGTCCCTCATGGTCTTTGTTTTTTCATGAAGGATAGTTACAATTTAATATTCTGAAATAACTTTTCCAGGCTTTTCACACTGGGGACATTCAAATGGGCAGCAGTGCCTTACCTCCATAGCAGCAAAAGGACCTCTGTCCTCGACAGAGCTGACTAGCTCCACCTACTACCTTCTTCCATGCAATGGATTTTCCAGATTTCATTCAACCCCTCTCCTTCCACAGCAACTGGGTCTCCTACAGGACACATATTATTACTCATTATTCAACTATTGGGAACTGAAGTCCCTCACTGGTTCCACTTCTCACAGCTCCCTGGCAAAACTCAGTTCTCAGGCTGCAGGAACTCATTGACAATGAGAATTTGATTACCTTCATGATACACGGACCCTCAAAGAAAGCCTCTCCATGCTCACCTCGGAAAATGTGGACACTGTTCACTCCAGTATTGCCACAGACTGGATGTTACAGATGTACAATAATAGCCACATAAAAGGTAAAAGAGTTTATAGCATTGAGGTCTACATGGCATTCGAGTTGTGCTGAATCGTCTTTTGACCCGTGATATTCCAGTACTGCTTTCTGATCTAAAAGATTTTTCTATTTATACAAGTTTACAATGTGACCTTACAGTGTATTTTGTGCTCAGACTGGTCAGGATGTTTCTTTGCTTTGGGTCTTCTGTCCACTAGCAGCAAAGAAGCAAGAAATAGGACAGAGAACAAAGAAAAAATAAAACCACAGATCTTCAGCAATGGGATCTATAAATGTATTTATGACGCAGGTCCCAAACAAGATTGCATGTGAACTACCACACATTCGTTTGTTTTGTCCTGCTGGTGGAAACCTTTCTTCAGGTAAATCCAGCGTAGCTGAAAGGTACCAAGTTAAAGAAGTAGGGACTCTTGCAATTACAGAAACATGGTGGGATAGCTTGCATCACCGGACTGCTGTCACGGTGACGGAGGATGTAGAGAAGGCGGAGTTACTGAATGTCTTTTTGGCTTCAGTCTTTACTGCTAAGGCCACCCCTCAGGAATCCCAGGCCCTGGATGTACAAGAGAGAGTCTGGAGAAATTAAGGGTTTCTTGTGATTGTAGACAATTGGGTTAGATATCATTTAGGCAAACTTGGCATGCACAAATCCATGGCCCCTAGTGGGATGCAACCATAAGTGCTGAGGGAGCTGGCAGATGGTATTGCAAAGCTACTCTTCATCACCATTGACAGGTTATGGAGAAAATAACAGGTGCCTGAGGACTGGAGGAAAGCCAATGCCATGCCAGTCTTCAAAAAGGTCAAGGAGGAGGACCCTGGTAGGAAAGTAAGTAGGAAAGCAGGTAGGAAGCAGGAAACTACAGGTCAGTCAACCTCACCCCCATCCCTAGAAAGACGGTGGAACAGCTCATCCTAGATGTAATCTCTAAGCATGTAGAGGAAAAGGTTATCAGGAGTGGTCAACATGGATTCACCAAGGGGAAATCATGCTTGAGCAGTCTGATAGCCTTCTATGATGGCATGACTGTATGGGTAGATGAGGGGAGAGCAGTGGACGTTGTCTACCTCAACTTTAGCAAGGCTTTTGACACTATCTCCTATAACATCCTCATAGGTAAGCTTAGGACGTGTGGGTTAGATGAGTGGACAATGAGGTGGATTGAAAACCAGCTGAATGGCAGAGCTCAGAGGATTGTGATCACCAACGTAGAGTCTAGTTGGAGGAATATGACTAGCGGTGTTCCCCAGGGGTCAGTACTGGGTCCAGTCTTGTTTAACATGTTCATCAATGGATGAGAGGGCAGAGTGTACCATCAGCAAGTTTGCTGATGACACAAAACTGGGAGGAGCCACACCAGAAGGCTGTGCCACCATTCAGTGAGACCTGAACAGGCTGAAGAGTTGGGCAGAGGGGAACCTGATGAAATTCAACAAGAGCAAGTATAGGCTCCTGCACCTAGGGAAGAACTCCATGCACCAGTACAGGTTAGGTGTTGACCTGCTGGAGAGCAGCTCTGCAGAGAGGGACCTTAAAGTCTTGGTGGACAACAACTTGACCATAAGCCAGAAATGTGTTCTTGTGGCCAAGAAGGCCAGTGGTCTCCTCAGGTGAATTAAAAAGAGTATAGCCAGCAGGTCAAGGGAGGTTATCCTCCCCCTCTACTCTGCCCTGGTGAGACCACACCTGGAGTGGAGTCCAGTTCTGGGCTCCCCAGTTCAAGAAAGATGAAGTCTTCTGTCCAGGTGAAGTCCAGAGGAAGACTAGAAAGATGTTCAAGGGACTAGAGCATTTCTTTAATGAGGAAAGTCTGAGAGACCTGGGTTCGTTTAGCCTTCGGAAGAGAAGACTGAGAGCAGGTCTCATCAAAGCTTATAAATATCTAAAGGCTAGGTATCAAAAGGATGGGGCCAGACTCTTTTCAGTGGTGCCCAGCAACAGGCACAAACTGGAACACAAGAAATTCCACCTCAACATGAGGAAAAACTTCTTTACTTTGAGGGTGACAGAGCACTGGAACAGGCTGCCCAGAGAAGTGATCGAGACTCCTTCTCTGGAGATATTAAAAACTGCCTGGATGCGTTCCTGTCCAGCCTGCTATAGGTGAACCTGCTTTGGTGGGGGGGGTTGGACTAGATGATCTCTGAAGGTCCTTTCCAACCCCTACAGTTCTCTGACTTTTAATTATCTGTAGGGGCTACCACATGAATAGTTTGTATTCTCTTCTATGCTGCCTATTCTTACCTGCTGACAAGTTAAGCATACAAAGGGGGGAATATCTAGGGAGAGAAAAGACACGCAGGAGCAGAATCTCAATAGGTGTAAATCAGTACTGTTCCTTTCAAACTAGAGAAAGTTTTAAGCTCATTTTTATGAAAAGTACTAATGTAATACAAAATTACGTTGAACTTTTCAGGGTTTGGAATGTGCTCCTAAAAACTCAGCTATTGTTCTGTTGATGACTGTTCTGCCTGAATAGATTTTCCCTTTGGCCTCAGACACAGAGAACAGGAAGAGAGAGACCAAATTGCCTTTCCATCTAACAGCTCCTAAAGAGGTGTTGAAACAGGAAACTACATAAATAAGGAAATGAGCTGCAGCTTTTCTCTCCCTCTATTAGGCACAAGATTTGGATGAATTCAGGCCTGATGGGGAATATAAATCTATTGCACCTCAGATAAAGAGTCTGATCTCTTTGTCTAAAAACTGGAGGATCTCCAGATGAGGTCAGCTCCCCGACAGTATAGAAGTACTTACCAGACTGGAAAGGAAAATAACAGAATAGACAAAGAAAAACACACAGAAGATTGCTATAAGATACCTTCCTCAAGGTATTGTTCTGTAAGCAAGTTATAACTTAGGGAAAAATAAAGGATGGACAGTGAAATAAATACCTTGAGACTTAGTTCTGGGATATGCCAAGTGTCTGCATATCAATTCCCAGTGCATATTACAATCAGTCATACAATTACATACATTACAATCAGTACTCTCCCACTATTTCATTTTCCTGTGGTATCCGCCAAAAGACTCAAACGAAAATCTATTGTTATTATGGAGTACCCAGTCCAAATGAAAAGTCTGCCGTAATTAGTACCCAAATTCTGTACAAAGGAAATGTAGAACAGTCTTAAATACAACCGCTGTACCTACAGATGCATGTTTCCATTTCTTAAAATTTAAGTGCTCACAAAAAAGAATGCCAAACTCTTGTCTTCAATCTTCCACTTGGTTATTTTGTCAAGTTTCCCCTGCTTCTTCAGCTATGAGTATGAAACTTGTACTCATTATTTCTCATATTTTCGCTGTAATATTTTCTCTTAATTTATGATTATACAGGCCTATATCCCATTCATTTCTTTTGCAACCTAAAGCATCCTTTTCCAACCTGAATCATGCTGCCCAGTATTCAAAATGTGGGGAAAGAACTCTAGAATAAGGGAATAATAGAATCTATAATGGAATAATGATGTATTCTGTTTTGCTCTCTGTTCCCTTCCTGATTATGTCCATCTTTCCAGTTGCCTTTTCAACTGGTGTTGAGTAGTAATATATTTTGTATCAAATTTTTTGCAAAAGCTCCTATATTTCTTTCCTAATTTTGTATAGCTGTATAGATGGAGTTACCTTCATCCTTAGTCTCCTCACATGTTTGTTTAAAAATATCAGCACTGTACTTAGCTTTATTCTCACCCACTTATTTAATAACAGTCTGTTCTTCTGTAAGTCTTTTAATCCGTCTTTGGTGGGGGGGGGTTATCCTATCACTGTTCTCTTCTTTGTAGAGATAGCTTATGAATTTGTTGAGCAGTGTTGGTCCCAGAACAGATCCTAGTGGAAGACACTGGAAACTTCTCTCACCTGTAAAACCTGACCATTGTCAGCCCTTATAAGTCATGGCTGACCAGATCACTCACACCTTTGACTCCTTCGGAGAACTCAAATATACGTCTGTAAGACATGGCCCCCGTATACAAAATATATGGCAATTCTTTCCCACTCATGTTAATTCATATATGTGCTGCTAGAATAGCAGTTATGACCTCTACATATGGCAAATAACCATCAAATTAGATCAGATCCACAGCACTTTAAAATTGATTTTGTTTGTTATATGTCCAGTCCTCAGATAACAGAAAAAATTTAAAAGATAAACTGTATATGGCCACTTCTAGTTCATATTCTTGAATAGGGCATTACTAAAAAGCAAGCCCAGAACAGAAAACAATCTTAAATCTACGGCTCCTTTTTTTTTATCCTTATTTTCCTTTATAGTCTTATGTTGACCATACCTGCCATTTATTTCCATTAAATTGATCCTAGGATAAAGCATTATCCTGAATAAGAGAATCAAAACCTTGTCTTTAATCTGTCTATCCAATACCAGGCGTATTTATACTCTCGACTCTTTAATAGCAGGAAGTCCAAGCCCTTTTCTGTGATTTTCTGGGCTCTGTCTTTGACCCTATTTATTACCTGGACTTTCTTTTTAGAAAAAGTTAACAAACTCGAGGTTTCTGTCCGATGCTCAAAGTCAACAGTTCTTGCTTGCTTATACTGACAAGAGAGATTCAAAGAATCTAAGACGACCCAAAATGAAAATTGGAAATTTAACAGGGGGTTGGAGCTGTCAGCTTGTTTTTATCAGACCTCAACCTTATTGCAGGTCTAATCAGCCATGGCAGATTGATTAGGGTAGTAAGTTACATCTTTGTTATATGAGACAGGCTTAGCATTTCCCTAGTTAACCTTTTGTGCCTTGCAAGTCTCCTTCTGTGGAAAATAAAACCTCTCACTGCAGCAACCAGGGAGTAAGAAAAACATTGAGCATGAGTTTGGGTGCTGTTACAGCAAGGGCAAGCTGGGGGCGGTGATTGCGTGAAGCACTTGGACATGCATGAGCAAACAGAAGATCACAAGAGAGATACCTGCATTCCTCATTCTTGTCAATGTATGTTTTGTGAAGGTTGGTAAACGGCAGTGTGAGTGAGGACACTAGTGTCTATTACCATCTGATTAGGTGGGAGACTGTAATTTATTACAGTAACATGAATTACCTGTGCTTGTTAGCAACCAGAGCTGCTGAAGAAGAGTGTCCTTAACTGAAGCTCACGCAGAATCCAGTACATTTACATATGGAAAGAAATTTATGTGTTCAGCTAATCCCTGGAACTCTTCCTGGGTAAAGAGCAATATGACAGAAGCAAATTTACAGTACCTAACAATTAAGAGAAGAACTTATGAAGATCTTTTATCCTTGCTTTACTTCAGAGAAGTCACATCACAGGCACTGAGCACCATAAAATGTTTTCCATACTCAAAGATATACTTTAAAGTTGTAGATGATGATTAGGCAACTGTTTCCTATAGAAAATGAATGAGATTTGGTACTCTATTTCCCTGTGTACTTTTAAAAAAATCACACTGAATTTCTGCCTATGAGAAGAGATAAATCAACTAAGACCTTGATTTACCTCTTTCATAGGGCTGAAATTCAATGAAAGAAAATGTGTCTGTGCAAAAGACCTACATCAAAACTCAGTAATCTTGTCAGCTTTATGAAAACATATATTTTATTGTATATTTGCTTGTATTACATGATTCACCCACAGTTCTTTCCAACTTTCTTAATAACAATAAGGAAGTGCCTTTCCTTGAGTTGTATGTGTCATTAATACAGGATAAATGGTAGTTTTGTTGCATTGAAGTTGGGAAATAGGAGGTGTCTATACATAGTCAAAGAACCTTCCTAAGGTTTGTTCCTGAGTACTTTTTCCATATGCTGACCAGCTTCTCCATCTCTGTGTCTCTGTATTTATTGACCATCTTAGTTGTGTTAGTGATATAATCCTCATGTTCTCAAACTACAAGCACTGGACTCCCAAGAATTGTTTTGGCAGAGCTAATTTCTTAGAATTTGTAAAATCCCATTTGACACAAGGGAGTATTTGCCATTTTATATTGAACCACACAAACAGCCTGCAGAGCAAAAGAAGCAACATTTCCAAGCCCTAGTTTGCAAAGCAGGTAACAGAGGCTGAATTGTTGATTAGTTCTTTACTGTAGCATTAGCTTATATAGAAACTTGACCTTTAAAAAAATAAAACAAAACACTCTGTTCTCTCTATAGCTTCTCAGTAACCATGGAGCCATGTGGGAAAAAACCCAACACTACCCAAACCCAATACTGACAAGAAAAGCTGTGCTATTTTGTGGTTTCTTGTATGACAAGAATTACTTTTATGAATTCACTAACACATCTTAATGATCAATATTATCTTTACATGCTAAACAATAGCTCCTTTTCATTGCCATTGTATGTCCATCTCCTTTTTCACTTTTTTCTCACTCCCTATAGGTTTGTCTTTCCAGAGTCAAGACATTTATATCAGAAACAGAAAAAGCAATAATAAAAAAAGTTCACCATTTACTATCTCACAACATGATTTTAGCCAGCAAGATTTTCTAGTAACATATAGTACAGATTAGATGCTGAGCACTTCAATATCTTTACTATGCTTAAAATTAGGATGTTTTAATTACCTGCTTGACAAGGGCGTTTCCTTCCATGATTTATGAGGTGAATAATTAACTTTTTAAACACATTATAGGGGCAATTGACTGTATCTGTCAATAGTCTACCATCAATACAAGTACAGAATGTATGATAAAAATCACCGAGTGATTCCTTGGTGCAATAACTTGTATTCCAAGATTTGAAATAATTCAACCAGTCCCAGAGAATAAGGAAAGGAAAAAAGCAGCAAAACGAAACATTTTCCTCTGATATTATTCTGTTCATCCGGTTGTGTTAACACATCTCATTTACTCTTCTGAAGTTTTAAAGAACATTCAGAAATCCCTTCAATGGTGTTTCCTAAACCATTTCTGTCTTCAGTGGAGCAAAATTTGACCTCATCAAAACTGATCAAAATTCCCATGCATTGTAATGCTAACAATTCACTCAGTGCATAGGGGGGTTACACAAGAAGGAGAATGAATTGGATGACAGTCAATTACTTTTTAGAATAATCTTTCTCCTTCTGCAACAAGCATTGCTGTTTAGCTGCTATTGACCCTCCAGGAACTGTAACAGTTATGATTACTAGTGGTCTGTTTGGCGAGTTCTGCATCTGCGTGTGTTTAGCACAATTTATGAACCAAGCTAAGTAAGAAAGAGGTGTAGAGGCAGGTGTGCAGCGGAGGGTAGATAAGAGTAAAGTATGAGGAATTAGTGAGAGTGATCAATAGCTGTCATCTCAATATTAACGCCCTTCTACAGCCCCCCTCCAAAGCCATTTGCCCACTATGACATGCGTTTGCAGTATGCAAAAGGCATAGAAACTGTTTAGTACAGCATGCCTTTAGCAGCTCACCATGTGGCCATGCAGGAAGATAATCTTGTCATACATTCAGCCCCATCTCACACAGCAGGCACTGAGAGGGTACCGCATAAAGCTACATTTGACAAAATCTACAGGGAAACTAGGATTTAGCTAAAAGGAGAACAGCTATATTTATTTTATATTATTTCATCTATCAGCTTGTTGCCCGTGAAAACTACACTTTAGGTTAACAGTAAAAATTTGTGTGCAAAGTTCTTCTTTTCAGAAGAACCTCCTGGGCCTCTTGAATTTTTCTTTGCCATTGACAGCATTAACACCTTGAATAGAAATACTGCATGGTCCCATGACATAGTCATTAATTTTTGTTTGACCTCTAATTCCTTCAGTACAGACCTTTAACACCAGCATCTTGATTCTACTCTGATGCATTAACTTCATGATACAGTAGGCAGGTATGGCATTACTCCTATGCAATGAAGTCAGGATTTTTTTTGCAAAAGGACACAAGGCTCCTGAGAGGGGCAGGCAGTTTTCAAATATATCTGTGACATCTACAAGATCAGAAGTTCTTCAAAAGCAACTAGGGTCCTCTTCATATTTCTGAAATCCAAACTCAGCTGTCATGGTGATTTGTGGTATTCAGAATTAGTACTTTTCTATGAAATCTATATAGGAACAAACAGTTTAAATGTGAACATGTCCTTGTGAAAACAGAATAACAAACTGTTGGTGATAGGGCAGACAAATTAATTCTCTTTTGTGAGCTCCATGTTGGCTTGTAACAATTTGTTTAAGAAGCATCTTCTCTATCATAAAATTCAGGATGTGATATTTTTTCAGTCTTTTATTTAAACTCATCTGCTATCTGATAGAGAAAGGAACAAAAGAAATTTAGGGCAACAAAGCTGGTGAGGCGTCTGGAGAATAAGTCTTTCCAGAGGAGAGGCTGAGGAAGCTGGGATTGTTTAGCCTAGAGGAAAGGAGGTTAAGGGGAGACCTTACCGCTCTCTACAACTACCTGAAAGGAGGGTGTAGAGAGGTGGGATTCGATCTCTTCTCCCAAGTCACAGGTGATGGGACAAGAGGAAATGGCCTAAAGTTGTGCCAGGGGAGGTTCAGACTGGATATTAGGAAAAATTTTTTACACTGAAAGGGTTATTAAACATTGGAATGGGCTGACCAGGGAAGTGGTTGAGACACCATCCCTGGAGGTATTTAAAAAGACAGGTTGACATAGTGCTTAGTAACATGGTTTAGTGATTTATTTTTTTTTTTTAATCAGGGTTAGGTTGATGGTTGGACTAGATGATCTTAAAGGTCCCTTCCAACCTAGACAATTTTAATTCTATGAATTTGCCTTTTTCCAGGGAGACTAAGCAATACCTGAGTTTAGACAAGCATGTCCATGCTAATTATCATATACCTATGAACTTATAATAGATAAATACCCCTTCTTATTTTATTGCCATTTGTACAAGGACATGGCCAAACAAAAATAAAATGATTGCCAGTCTTGTAGGCCACTCCAGACAGTCAAGGAAGTAACACTCTTATTTGCTTTGCCAGGAAAAGGCTCCAGTAGCCACAAAAGCTGCATGCCCCACAATTTGAACACAGGGTGTTTTAAAAAAAACAAGTTTGAGGCATGGTAAAAGCACTTAGCTACACCAGAGACCCCTTGGGAATTGTGATTGAAGCAGCTGAGTTTGAAAATCCAAAGGGGATTCAAGATGAGATCCAACTGAGCCATTCTCTGATGATAGTTAGATGAGCAGTATTTAAATTTTCTTCATTTTAAAGTAGTTTGAGGCACATGTCTGTTAGATCTTTATGATGACAAGAGAGCCATCAAGTCAGGTCTGACCCACCAGAGCTGTGTGACAACTGGAGAAGACAGCAGTAGAGGGGATTTTGCAGATTACATCAGCAAATCAGTTGGAGACCAAAGATCAACAAAGAAAAGGTTGCTCTGAGCTCATAGCACTGCGCTGACAATTTCCAGTGCATCTGAAGGGAACTGCTGCTCAGATCTAAAGATGTGTGGCAAAACAGCAGATGCTGATGGGTTAGTCAGCTACATCTTAGGACTGAGGTTAATTAACAAAAAAGTCATTACACCTGGCTCTAATGTGGCTATTAACAACTCAGAGGCAGAAGTAATACATTTGCTGAACAGAAGAGAGAGAAATCCATTACAAAATGCTGACTTCTGCCTTTAGCAACTGTTGTGAGGTTGCAACTGCAAAGCCTAGCTTGGCACAGTGGATCTCTTCCATTTCAAGAGAAACACACTGCAGTAGAAGCATCTTTCTCCAGCCTCGATGCAAGAGTCTCTCACATTCAATCCCAAAGTTCTGTGCAAATATAAGTGACAAGTTGGCAAGATACTAAAAGATAAGGATGAAACATGAAAGAAAAAAATAGTGTGTTGGTAAGTATTCAAAATGATCCATATGTGTATCTATGCTGTCTTAGAAGAACATTTTAAGCCTACACTGCTGATGCTTATCAGTAAACACAATGATGACATGTCATACTGAAAGTCACCAAGGTTTATGCTCATCATCTCACATTCCCCCTATATTTTCATCTAGAGACGTTATTTGAAAGAGGATACATTTTTTGCTTTTAAGCTACAATACAGAAGTTGGAGTGGCAGAAGGTCCAGCTAGTAGATGGTTATTGAGTGACTAATTGTATGTACTCTGTAGGATCGCACTAAAATAGTACAAATAGGAGAGAGATAAAAAGGATTAGACTAGGAATGAACAGGTCATAACTGCAACTGATGAGCTCAGTCCCCATCACTTGTTATTGTAGAAGACATAACTTGTAAATGGTGAGACATATACTAAGGCAAAGTGCAGACAAATATACTAGTTGATGAAGTATATGTAAGCAAAATGAAATTTAACTTAAAGTATAGCAATACTTTATCTCTAACATGGGCATTACTTAATTTCAAAACATGGTTTACAGGTGCTGAAGCCAGAAAACAGGAAATAAATTTGACTGAACATCCAGAATACAGGATTTATTTACTAATTCCAAATTCAAGACCCTGAAACAATA
>JAHREE010000287.1:2271459-2365285 GCA_033628505.1 Tringa tobata
TGAAGAAGTAACAGGAAGCATCCATGTCCATGTTTCCCCAGTTACTACACAGGTTCCCAGTGAGGATCACATGGGGATTAGCAGGTGCAGAACTGCCAGACAGACATAGCTGTGCATTCAATGTCAGAGCCCAAGAACCATTTTTCTTTATTGTTTTTGTTTCACTAGTTCTTTTATGAGATCTAGTCCTCTCCAGAATGGGAATTATCACGTTACTACAGTAAAAGGCAATATGACTGTTTCTTCCAGCCTGGCAAGACCATAATCTGCCAACTCTTGAGCTGATCCACAGGTACTCTGTACAATTTATTACCATGGTGCTACATGAAGAAGGATTACAGAATGCCAACTGTCATAACTCATTATGTAGCATCTAACTTAGCACATAAAGGCTTCCTGCCATGTTCCTGAAAGCTGGGGGAGATTACAGTAACTTAATAAAGCACAGCTCTATGAGATGTTGCTGTTTACTTAATGCACAGTTGTCAGTCACGTATGTGCTACTCCAGGCATCCACTACCTAAGGAACTAGAATTGCAGTAGCTTTTCAGAAAGCACTGCCAAGAAGAGACCATTTTTCCTGTGGGCTCAGGACTCATTATCAATTGGAACTAAAGATACCTAGGTGCCTCTGATCAGCAGAAGAGTTTCCAGAAGGGCTCATTCAATTCAGTGCTTGGGATCTCTTAAAAAAGTGGCCAGAATGGTATCTCAAAAGGACTTGCCAAATTTCCTGCTTTAAGACCTTAAAAAAATGGTGAATTTTAATGTAAATAACATCTGATCCTCTTAATCAAGTAATGCACCTACTGCTGCACCCTGAGTGATACTTGAGCAGGACATAAATTGCTAGACAAAATGACAAAACACGAGGTCAGTCTGATGGAAATAGCTTGAAATAAAGCAATTCGGGAAAAAAAAAAAATAATGCTTTAATAAGTGATCAGTGAGGATCCCTGTTGGATGCTGGGTAAGAACTGACCAGGAACACTCTATAGGGGAACTTCCCTCTTTTACAGAAAGCACCTCCCTGGACAGACATCCCTTGAAAGTGTAGCTGGTATCCTTTTAAGTTTCTCATGTCTGAAACTGTATCCATGACAGGAACTTTCCTCAACTGACATTAAAGTGAACCAGCAAAACCCTTGCATTGAAGATCATGGCTACTTCTTACCTCTAGAGGCCGAGAACTTGTTTGCTATGGTCTTAGACCTTGAGTATGAGCTTCTTTCATTCCAACAGAATGTTATGTGGCTCCTTGGGACACCTGTTTACTACAGATATCATGTCTAGCAGCTTGTTTACTGATGAAAAGCAGTGCATACTGAAGTAGTCACAGCAGAAACAGAACCTGGTTTTAAGTATGTAGTACATCGGTAGTGGTACATGTAGTACACAGTTAGTAAACAGATTGTGCTCATTTGCATTAGCTTGAGCCCACAGCTTCTGCATTTGACTGAAATAATTCAGATTATTAATGATGATGTAGCTGGGAACCTAACTGGGTTTGGAGCTACTGCAAAGTATATTTATTTCCTCCTGGAGAGACAGTTCTCTGAAGCTGCTGTGGCCTTTGTCTGACAGCATGAACTAGGATCATTCAAGCAGATATTGCTGAAAGAAGTGTAAATATACAACAGATGTACATGCCAACAGTCACTGCACTGCTCATGTAGCAGTGTTTTCCAGGGTTTGTCTGCTGACAGAAAGAAATGGGCACTTAACCATAGTGGTTTTGTAGTTCTGATGGTATAGAAGGTGAGGTTTGTAGTCAGGTTTTTTATTTTGATTTTTTTTCTAGCTAGAGCTTCTGGTTTAAAAAAAAAAAACAAAACACACTCTTTCAGAGACAAAAGCCATTCTTTAGGTAGAATACCTTTCAAGCAGCCCATCCATTTATGTCCATTTGCATCCAGACTCTTTTTAAAGAGTGTGTGGGACATTCACCACCACACTTCAGCTGTTACCCCAGCTCTGTGTTCTGTTTGTTATTTTTAACATTACTTTTTTCCTCAAGGCAGATCCTGATCTTACTTGCCACACTACTTCACATTGCTTCCTTCACCCATTGCACAATCTCTAGGGGAAATAGTTCTGTTGACTTGAGTGTGCCTGGTGGCCCTGGCTAACCCCTGCTTGCCCTGGTCTTTCTGGACACTCCAGTCTCCCAAAACTCTGCCAATTTACTTTTTTTCCCCCCCCTAGGATTTTTAACTGAATTCAGCCAAACAGCAAGTGACAGACACTGCTGGAGACCAAAGCTGTCTAGTTACCTGCCTGACAAGTGCTGCACAACTGGGGTAGTGGCAGAGTGCTGCAGTCCCTCCTGGCAGAGGGGAGTCACCTCTAGTCAGACCAGGTTCACACATGGATGATTCAGACCTTATCAGTACAGGGCCAATAGAAGTCCTGGACCAACCATGGTAGGCTCCAGCTAGTCATCATTTAAAGAGAAGGTCATTTGTCTCCAACTGCCAGCATTTGTCTATTCTCCACTACCCAGTGGTAATGCACAGAAGCAAGTACGATTTGTGTAATGGAGACAGACAAAATCCCCCTGGTATTTCTACCCCTTTAAGACTTAGATTTATTTCTAGTAAAATGACTCATCTTAAGCAAATCTTTTATCTGTATTTTTAATAGTTATTTTTGGCAAGAAGTAACTTTTTCTGTGAAGCTCTTTTTGAAACAATAATTTAGTATAAAATTATTGAATAGTTAATATTTTTATAGAAGCTATTATTGGAAATTTTTAAATAAACATTTCCATGCAGTAACCCTGTCATATTCTGAATACTTCTACCAGAAAGCCACAGGTGCCCTTGAAGGAAATAAAAGCATTGCTTTCATAACAATTTAAGTTATTCTCCATTTCTGTTTTTCCCATTGACAAAGCAGTCTTGGAAGATAACTTAAGTAAATCACTTCATAATCCACAAGGCCACTCTATTGTATTCTCACGATCTTCACCCTTTTCTTACCTGTGCACATACACATTTTTTAATCTTGATCTCCCTATACATCACATAAAAAAAAAGCAGAATGTCAATAGATATATATCCATCTATTGAGAAGATACTGAAAATAGAAACTGCAATTTCCTCCAGCCCAATTGAAAGTAACTGCATAAAGAAACAAAGATGGGGGCGTGAGCTTTTAACTTTTGTCATGGATATTTATCACACAGTATATTACACATCTCTAAGACACACAATACTTTCTGGTAAAACACTGCTACCACTGATCACTTTATTCCTCATGTCTTTCAGGCAACATAGTTTTTGTCCCTTATGCTTGCTTTTACTTATTTTTACTTGCTTATACTTGCAAAGTCCAGTTGCGTTTGGCTCATGATCTACAGAAGAGCCTAGATCTCTCCTTTTCACTGAGCTGCTTCTTAGCCAGGGCTCCCTTCCCACCCTGCTGGTTTAAAAAAGAAATTTCTTTTGAACTTTAATAGTTTGGTTTGCTTTCTCCTCCCTCCACCTCCCAAAGCCCATTCACCCATACACACTTCTTTTGTAAAATCTGCTTTCCCAAGCACTTTAGGCCCTTTTTTTTTTTTAACTAATTCTTTCTCAGCAGAATTAAAGTTTTCTAGTTCTAGCCATTTTGACAGGTCACAGGTCTCTGTATGTCCCCAGCACTCCTCAGCCTCCCTTCCTTTCTCTTAAAGGGCTACTTGTCCTATGCAGTTGTCAGTAATGTCAAACTCTAGCTTCTCCCATCATCCACCTTTCTTAAACATAATCACATTCCCATGGGGATTAAGGGAAGGAGGGAGGTTCACACTGTGCCACCTCTCTCTAGGTGCTGGCAGCTCAGAGGGCTTGCTAACTGCAGCCAGCTGCACAAATCTTCCCTTGCCCTCCTACCTTTGGCAATGTGGTGTCACATCCCTTTTCACACGTTGCCTGATCCACTGACAGAAGTGCCATAGTGCACCTGATAGCCTCAGCATCTCCCTACCTACCGTACCCAGCATTATCTGGTGGGCGCTTGGCTGCCCAGCACAGTATTTAGTGGTATTCAACTCTGCAGTGCTCCCAGACCTTCCTGCTTCTTACATGGCTTCCAACAGCTTCACTTAATCTGCTTACCAAACATTGTCTGCAAAGTGTTTTTGAGAATGGAGAGCTGCTTAAGAGTAGAAATATTTTTAAAGGGATCATCAAGATGAAAAGCTATTGGTTTGCAAAGGATAAGCCCTGTGCTGTTGCTCAGCTCCATCTTGCTATCTTCCTTGACTGCTCTGCAGGAAAAGTATTTAAACTTCACTTAGCAGGTAATATAGTCACACTTATGTTATAGTGAACTTATACCATGCTCTGTAGTATTAAACTTAACACAAGCCAACATCTCCTAAAGGAACACCCTGGGAGAGATTTGGAACTCTCCTCAAACTGAAATAAGCATTCTTACTAAAAAGGATTATGTGCCTTCAGCCAGTAAACTCTTTGTGTTTTCCTCTCTCACTAGGTTCCAAATTCAGTGCCTAAGTCTGCAGAAAAGATGTTCTTATCAAAGCAAGTATTGTATTGGCCAGCACAACCTAAATAGCCTTTTTTCTTACCTGCAATAGGTATGGCTCTGAAGTCTATCCCATGGCAAAGCAAGTCTTTGGTGAAGCACCACACCATTGAAGAGAACTTCTCTGCGAATGGTCTAATGGACACTTGATGTGTGGAATAATGATGGCCAATGAATAGAACTGGAAGGCCAGGCTGGAACAGATGAAGATGTGTGCTGTGGTCTTTGATTGTTCCTAGCAGATAACTGCTGTCTAGACACAAGGGTGTTATTGTGCCCCCAGGAACAAATAGACTGATGCATTTTACCCAGAAGAACATGCATTAAAGTCAATAGGACATCAGTTCAAGATGCATAGAGGCAGGTGGAAAGAACTCAGTGAGGTGGGTGATTTTGTTCTTAGCTGACTGCTGTGGTTTAGTCTGGATTGGCCAAAGACAGATGCTCTCTCCTGCCTTTTGTTTCAAGGATAGCAAGGAGAAAGATTTATGATTGTAAAAGGCACTAAACTACTTTAATGAAATATTATTAGTAAAATTAAAAGGAAATAATGAAATAGATACAATATATAGAAAACCGTTTCAAGCTCCCAGGATGATGCCATGAGCAGGCACTAGGGAAGTCCCAGACTGGACTAGCAACAGATTGGAACTGGATTCCAGATCTGGAGTCAGGAACAAATGGATTGGGATCAAGGGCAAATGAACAGACAGGGTCCTCCTTGGACATCAGCCACTAAAGAAAGAGACTGACCCTTTGATCCCTCAGCTTTTATACTGAGCACAGGGCAGATGGGATGGTCCTCCCCACAGATGGGCTTTTCCAGATGTCCTCCCCTCTATGCTTTTCTGTTTCTGACCCTTCAGTGGGGCAAATAACAAAGCTGACCTTGGTTGTTATTGCAATAACAAGATCCTCTCTGCATACCATTCCTTGTCATTAACAATAAACATAGGTCTTATCACTCTGAGAACAAATAGTTTTCTTCATAATACCCTGCAGAGTTAGAGAGTTAGAAGAGAGTTAGCTAAGCAGCAAAATTACAGAACAGAAAGTTACTTCTTTACCTCAAACCAGGACACTGAGAAAGTGAGAGACTTGCATAAGTTGCTGAAGCAGAGGTGAAAAAAAGCAAGATTACAGGCAGGGTTTATCTAGATCACTGGGAAACTAAACAGATCTGAACAGCTTTTTTTCTCCGTGCAAGGGGGTATGAGGGAAGAGGGGTGCAGAGACAGGGAATCTGAAGTACAAAAACAGAATCATATTGACAAAGTCTATATTAATCTGAAGAGACATGTAAAATATTGGGATAACTTGTGTATCAACACAGCGGGAAAACTGGATGACGCCCAGTTACCGTACAGGAGGGAAAGGGCAGTGAATCATACCAGAAAGTGGCATACTCATCTAAACCAATGTGTTTTGCCACACTGTATTTAGAAGGTGAAATTCTCTACCCCAAGATATTATGAAGGCCTTGCCCTTGGCAAGTTTCTGGGAAGGAGTTGTGTCTCATGTACAAGGAACTCCCCACAGAGTTCTATTCACAGGGAGTTCCACATACCTAGAGTTATGACATTAGGATGTCTAGATCCGTAACATTCATATATGTTTCTACAGTCTTTGTCAGTAGTCAAAGTTTCAAGTTCCTTCCCCCTTCTTCCTTTGCAAGATAATGTAAGCAGAACCCTTTCAAATATCTTTTTAAATTAGTTACATTGTTCATTTGAAAAGGAACAATCTTGTAATGGAATAATCAGGGGCTATATTTTGCATAACAATGGCCTCTCTCAATATGCAAAACATGCACAAAGGATTAGTTCCTGGAAGCACCAGTACCTGCTGTGCTACTGTGTACACACAACTACTTTCGCCCTCCAGCTGCTAATGCAACCCTCATCCCAATACACTTAGTCAAACCCTGAAACAGTAAATTACATAGTGTTCATAATACCTGGCAGAGCCAGTGTGTCAGTAGCACTGACAAAACGCATGAGACACCAGTAATGTGTAATTTGTCATTAACGGACCCAGCTTGATAGCATTCATGGCCAGTTTAAGAAACTTAACTTGGAACAAATTCATTCATACAAATGCAACAATCAAGGAAGTCAATCTCTCACGTGCTAAGTGAAGAATAAAAAGACAATTTAAATATGAATTCCTATGAGAATATAGGTTTGGCATAAAGTGCTCAGCTCTGGAGAATAAAAACCTGTTTATCCACTGAAAAGTATCACACCAGGAGAGGCAGTTTTCCCAAACCTGCATTTATTTTACAAGCCCCTACAATGAACTGGAGAAAATATTTTTCAGAAGAGAGAGAAGCTCATTGTTTTTACGCTGACAATGCTGTTAAAAAATAAATAAATGAAGTTACCAACTTTTGTCATGATAGCTGGTGTCTTAGGTCCCCCATCCCTAAGAAAAATAACATAATAATACATGCTCTGCAGAATTATAAACAGAAATAACTCAAGTCTGAGATATGCTTAGTTATTACCACAATGATGTACCCAAAACAGAAACACTCATTTCTGTATTTCACACTCTGGGACATGTTCATAACCTCAATGAGACAGTAGATCATCACTGCTGTTGGACCTATTCCCACAGAGAAAGAATATTTTTCCAAGAGGTATTTTGTACTAAGACCATATGATACCAGCAAGCCACCAAGCACTGCTGAATTATTTCCTTTAAAAGTAATAATATGTTTTTACTGATATACATATATTTCCCTCCAAACACCACTACTCATTTTTGGGATGACTCAGAAATGAAGAAGAGAAGTAAATTATTTTTGGTGTATTTTGTCACTTTTATACATCAATAAATTGCAAAATAATTGCCTTTGTTTAGCAAAAAGGGTCACCAAATTACTTAAAGATCCCATTCCTGTGTCTTCTTCCTGGTGGCAAACCATACCTTATAGGTTGTATGTAGTAGACACCGGTACTATTGAAAAGGCAAGCACATTTGCAGAGTCCAAGATGTGTGCAGCCATTCATTTTATGCAGGGAAATGGCAAAGGAGAGGTGCAGTAGGATTCAGGAAGTTTGCCCTGAGGTGAAGAAATGCTCCCACATCTGAATTACTGGCAAAAACCATGCATCTGTTCTTGAGGCACGAGTCACCCATTTGCTTTAGGTCAAAGACATGAGGCAGCAAAATGACAATAGGTCATCTGCAAATAGCAGCTCCTAATTACTAAGTTACATGGTTGGAGGCTGATGCTGAGTGCAATTAAGACAAACCTCCTAATTTATACTTCCATACTAGCAGACATTTATGTTGGCCACACGGATGCCTAAACCTGGAAGGCAGCATTGAATGCTTTGACAAGGAACCCACTGGTGCAATGCTTCTTGAAGAAGCACCAGTAAAGAACAGACGGGAAGATATGGGAAATAGTCTTCAACTTAAACAGTAAGCAATATGAAGCTTCAAACATGCCAGCTGAGATTTATTTTTTTCAAATAAACAGCTGACATAGTTAATAAGCACAATAAAGTTGAAGATACGGCAAAGACACAATTTTGCATTGCATGAGATCTTATTTATAAGGTACTGATTTAAAAATATTCCAATATCTATAAAATAGTTTGCTCATTCCCCTGCCTTGTGAATTTTCAACTCACCTCTTGATTCATCTGCAAATTCCTACCTGCAATTCACAGTTTACTTTTCACTTCAATCTCTTGTTAATCACTCAGGCAACAGAGCTTCCAAATACCCAACAAGTAAAGTGAAATTTCTAACAGGCAAGAAGAGTCCAAAAATATTCATCCAGAGACTTTTGTAGATAAACATCTACATGTAGGTTATCTGTCAACATTGATGTAGAACCAGTGGCAGACTGGGAACTCTAAGTGAAAATAGGAATTCACTGCAACAAATATGATTTAAAACTAGTAGTCCAGTGAATTGAGCACCAAAGGAGAAAGGTAGAAATAATAAATGACTAATTCTGTCTCCTCATTTAATCCTAAGCCATTTTCCTCAATTTCCTATGGTCATCCATGCCAAAGATGACAGTGAACATACTTTCCTATACTGAAAATTGAAGTTTATTTATGTGTGCAACCTACTCAAAAAAACTTTACATTTAACATGTATGAAATGTGATTCTTTAAGACCCAGAAAGACAATCACATACTAGGCCACATCAAAACAAGCGTGACCAGCAGGTTAAGAGAGGCAATTCTGTCCCTCTGCTCCACTCTTGCGAGACCCCACCTGGAGTACTGTGTCCAGCTCTGGGGCTCCCAACTTAAGGCCATGGACATGTTTGAGAGAGTCCAGAGGAGGGCCACAGAGATGACCAGAGGACTGGAGCAGCTCTCTTGTGAGGACAGAGAGTTGGAGTTGTTTAGCCTGGAGAAGAGAAGGCTCTTGGTTGACCTTATAGCAGCCTCCCAGTACTTAAAGGGGCCTACACAAAAGTGGGAGGGGGACTTTTTATCAGGGAGTATAGCAATAGAATGAGGGGGAACAGTTTTAAACTGAAATAAGATAGATTTAGATAAGATATTAGGAAGAAATTCTTTACAGTGAGGGTGGTGAGACACTGGAACAGGTTGCCCTGGGAAGTTGTGGATGCCCCATCCCCAGAAGTGTTCAGAGCTAGGCTGAATGGGGCTTTAAGCAACCTGGTCCAGGGGAAGGTGTCACTGCCAAGGGCAGGGGGGTTGGAACTCAGTGATCTTTTAGGTCCCTTCCAAGTCTAACAATTCTATAATTACATTGTAATTCTGTGTCTAGTTATACAAAACGCAAATCACACAAAACTTCTCTTGACTGCTAGTTAACCTCAGGACTACATTTCAAAGTCTTACTGTGAAGGCAGTAAAGGACTGGGAAGAAGAATTTCCAGGTTCTATTCCTATCTATTGGCATTTTACTCCATAACCTTGTGCTATTTTCTTAACCTTTGCAAACCTTACATCTCCTCCTGAAAATGAGTGCAATGGGGGGGGGAAGAAAAGATAGCGATGCTTGGAAATAACTTTAAGATCCTCTAGTGGAAAAGGTTCTACTGCAAATTTCTACAACAAAAATGCAGTGCAACTAGACCAAAAGGTTCCAAGTCGCACAGTGATTCAGTAGAAAGGGAGAGAAAGATCTCTTAGCCTGAAGAAATAAAATATTGCAAGGTATGGAGCAGGGTGTGTTGAGGAAACAGTGGGCCTGTTTTGACCATGCTCTTCACCACAGCTTCCTGTCCAGCTCACATCATACAGTAGTGGTAAGGACATAGACTTGCCAGGTGCTACCACTTCTCCAAGCTGTCTTTAGCTATGCCTTAAAAAGTCTCTTCAGCTGTATCAACACTACAAGTTTTGTTATTACACAGCCAACCTCAGCTTCCACTGAGAACAAAACCATGGAAGTAGTATTTCCCTTACAACAAAAAGGTTGTTTACTCAATCCCTGGTAAACAAGAACAAAAGAAAGTGAACCCAGTTAAACTGTTTACTTGAGAGGGGCAGATAGGAGGAGATTCAGTCTTCTAAGGCCAAATAATTTTGATGCTGATTATGTAAATTTCTAGAAAGTGCTCAGAAGACTGGGGTGAAGGAAAGGAGGTCAGGAGACATCATGATGCAAAAGAATGGCTAGAGAGCGTTTCTGTGGAATGTAAAATGGATCTGTATCAAGAAATAAGTTGGAGGGGAGAGTTTGGCACTAAGAACAGGAAATGTTGAGTGATAAATTCTGTTCTTTTACTTTGTCCTTGATTAATTCTTAGGTATAATGCATAAAAAAAAAGCAAGCAGCAATTTCTTTCCCTTTTAACCTCTTTTATTCCTTGATCCATCCATGTTCTATCCACCTAAATACCCTATGAACAATTAATTAATATACAAGTTTCACCCGAATAAATAATTTCAGTTTTCAGAAAGATGTAGGAAAAATATTGACACCAGAAGCCTTGTAAGCTGTTTCGTTACCAGCCACCATTGAGAATGCAGTAGAAAGTGTAGCATAAGAGCTCTTTCCCTCTCCAAGACTCATGTAACCTAAAAGGGAAAAAAAAACCAAACCTCAACCCTGTTCTACTAAACCTACTGATCCTGACTGCAAAAACCTTTAGCCAGTGGAGCAGTATGAAGTCCACATGCAAGCACTGCATATGTGATGCCTTTATCACATTTTGCCTTCTACCATCTTCTTATGTATTCCTCACATTATTCTAACATCCTTTTAATCCTTAGGAATGATAGTTACACATTTTCTCAGAACAAGAACAATAGCACTATCTTTGTAAATATTCTTATGCTTAAGACCACGTCCATTTTCTGACAACACTGAAAATTCCAGTTTCAACTACCAACAGCCCTTGTTTGTTTACCATGCTCTTCCACGCATACTACAGTTTTCTAACTAAAATTGTAGGGGGGAAGACTATAACATAAGTTAATCTCTTGGCTATAAGGCCAATGCTTTGTTCTTACTTATACAAAAGTGACAGCAATAAGAATACGGACATCCTGCAAGTAGCCACAAGTCCTCAGCAGGGGACGTGATTTTCCAAGAGGACAAGAAACGGGGGGAGGCAAAAAAATTCCTGTCAATACTTCAGAGTCAGAGCTGAAAAGCAGGTGTTCTGTTATTGCTAGATCCCAGGAAAGTCAGCTCACCACCTCCCTTTATCCTCGAGTTGCAGGGATTTAACTGAAAAATTTAGCAAGGATTGAAAATATTGTCCAGTACTGTTTGAGCTTCCATCTCTGACAACTTGTATTTCACACCAGTCCAACCTTACCTTTTCTTTTACAATATGTGATTCCTTAGAGGTTTAGCAGCCAATTGGGAGGTTCTTCATGCTCTTTCTAGATAATTTTATTCATGAAAGAAACCTAGCATCTCCAGATCTGAAGGTTAGCTTCTCTTGGCCATTTCACTTACATATGCATGGTGACACAAAGGTTCAGAAAGAGGATATTTCTTCACAGGAGGTACACAGGTACTCAAGAGGTCTCTAATCCTCCAGCACCACTTAGAAATCAAGGGGACTGGCAAAACACAGGAACTGTAGGCAAGGAGTGAGGACAGGCAAGAAAAGCAAATGAATGGTTCTTCTAGTGCAGCAAGTTGTCTTCCCTGCAAGAGCTAAGGAGGTAGAGGTGGCTTTAGGTCACCTTTTCAATTCTGCAGTCTTTGACTTCTAAAGGAATAGGCAGTTTTCCAAAGCAGATTAAAGGAGCTATACATAACCCTCTGCTAAAGTTTTGCTTGAGTTCAGCAGTTATGGAAGTAATTGCTGACTACACTCCAAATATGAGCCAAAAAACTTCTGATCTGGATCCAAGTTTCCCTGAAGCTTAAAGGTGCTTAGATCCAGCTTTCTGGGGCACATCCAATCCTACAGTCCCTTGTTTATCTTCTATACACTATTAAGTCTCAGTTAGACAAAGAATTTAGAACAGAAGTAACAGCACAATCTTCCCTGGAGAACTGTGTGTGATGGCCATATCATCCAAATAAGACATCTCTTAACAAGAGACTCAGAATAGTGATAAAAATGAGCAATTACTTAAGAAAAAAAATATCATCCAATAAAAAAAAACAGAAGAGACCCGGACTGTGAAACAAACTAGTGAAAAAAGGAAAGAATTTATAGAATGGTTCACAGTTTGAAGAAAAAGGCTGGGAGCATCCAGTCTCCCCATCTCACAGGGTGAGAACAAAGGAAGCTGAAAGGTGGAAAAAGAGAAAGGAGCATCATTCATTCAGTGTGAAAGCAGGTTGGGGAACTCATTGCCAACATGGCAAGACAGACTGGATTCAAAGGGGAAAATTATGCATAGCAAAAATATCCAGAGTTATAACAGCTGCTTTTTAAAGGAACAGGTATATGGAAGGAAGAAGGGAAAGACAATTGCAAAGGACAAGACCTGTTCCTTTTAGGCTTAAGTTTGTTCCTGAAAATTCAGGAGACTATAGGAAATGCAAGATCATCTCACATTTCCATGGCTTCTGGGAACTCTCCCAAAATTTCCAGTGCTGCCCAGCATCAGAGACAATACACTGGAACACCTGAATACCACAGTCCCCTTACTGAAATGCTTCAACTGAACAGTAAGACCAGGGAAAGAAACAAATGTCTTTCAGCATGACTTTAGAAGCTTGTTGACCGCTGCAGTATAAGCAATATTTTAGCAAATTACAGGGTCTGTCCCCTCCTTGCACCTCAGTGTCATTTTTCTTTACACTGGTAGCTGCCAGTGTAGAACAGTTTATATAGCCATGGAAAATGCTTGGCAACTTAATGTGCCCAGAAAGCCTTGAACACAGCTGCCTGTGACTGAACAGTCACATCACTGGCAATAACTAGAAACTGAGTGAAATGGAAGCAGAGCCTTTCCAGCCAGTGCTTCCCAGCCAAAGGTACAGATACTGCCAAACGACCCTGAAAGGGAAAGCCCTCTACAACTGGAGACATCCTCTGAGGAGCACATGGGGCAAGACCTCAGCCAAGAGCTACAGCCTATTATGAACTGCTCCAAGACACACACACGTTGCAATAAATATGGACTTTAGTTTCAAAACAAATCTCAAAAGCCATCTGAGTTTTACAGGTACCACTTGCCTTGGGTCTGAGACTGTGTTTGCTGAACAATTACTGAGACACCAGGTCCAAGTATGTCTGTCCTGAAGTATAAGTGGCAGGATTTTACTTTTCTTTATGCTGTGTTTTCCAGTCAGCTGCTTTGCTTCCTCTGTCCCATGGGTAAGTCTCAGTCTGCCCCCCTCATCCTTCCTGGCTGTCTATAGAAAGGAAAGGGAGTGCAGCGAGAGAGATCAAGCAGCAGCCTACATGCAGAGGGGAAAAAAAAAAGCCCTCAGTTCTTGCATGCAGAAGACAGCATTTCAGCAAGATTCAGCTCTGGAGTTGCAGACAGAACACGCAAAAGGAGACTTTGTCAGGCACAGATGCTGGATAAGGTCTGCTGAATTCACCAGTGCTCCCCATCACTCCACTCACTCCAATATCAGGAACAGGAATTAGTTAGTGGTGACAGATGTTCGTGCAAGCTCATATCCTTCCAAAAGCAGCTGCCTGAGACTAAAGATAATGCAGACAAATATCAGGGAAAGACCAGCCCTTCAGTGTATCCTCTCTGCTGGTGTCCTTTACATATGACATATGTCATCTCTTGCCACAAGACTCCTCACAGAATGTGGATGCTTCTCAGTTCCAACACATAAAATACTCCCAGCCTCAGTCCCAAAGCTCCACAAAAGCACTCCAGAGGCAGGGAGCACTTCTAGCACCAGCTCTAAGACCCCACATTGCCCAACCAATGAGATCCAGCATGATATAATCCAGTCCTCATGGTCACAAAAGTAGGTATGAATAAAATGAAAGTGATGGCTGTACTATGATATTCCTATTACCTATCACACTGGGGTTCAGAGAGTGCCCCTAAACTTAGTATTTACCTGACCTATTCAGACTCAAATTTACAGCTGCATGAAAGGCTTTGGCCCCAGACAGCTACCTCTGAGCTGCTCAGGCAGAATTTACATTTAGCCTGTCCACTGTTGGCAATAGGATTGTTTTACCTTTACTCCAATGTTATTGAGATCCCAAACTGAACAAGACAGGCGTTTAAGACCTAAGTTAGCAGGTCAAGACTAATTTATAATTTGTTTCCCAGTAGATCATTATGTTTCATGTATTTGAATGGTGTTGTTACAGATTTGCGTTTAAGTTTTTATAAAATAATTAGCAATTATTTATTTGTATTTTTCACTTAAAAATACTTGTATTAAAAAATAGAAAATTCTTTAAAAAAAGCCCTTGGTAACCATGTTTATCTCATCCCAAAATGTTTCTTTCAGTTTTATTTTCAGGTTAATGTTCTTGGTTTCTTCCAGATAAATCTTTTTCCCAGATACTTGCAAAAGATTTGCATAGTACCAACAACAAATTTCTCCTAGTGGGACTGAAATTTTTCCTAAAAAGAACTTGAACAAATGAAATCAGATTCATTTCTGGAGCGGCCTCACAGATTTGCTGGGACTCCCCTTATGCTGAATCTCCATGAATTTCCTCTAGAAGCTTGTTTCCTGGACATTTCATCAGAACTATGCCTATATTAAAACTTCTCCAGGAACAAATGTACGATGAGGCTTACAGATGCCCAAGACACTCACTGACATTTGACTCATTTCAGCTACATACCACTCAATAGGAGACATTTTTGGTCACACTAATGTAGTTTGGTTATTTTCTCCTTTGAAATTTCCCTGGATTATTATTGTGGTTTAGGCCAAATTGGCCAATTACTTGTGACATGGTCTCCCTACGCTTCTCACTCCAAAGAGAAGAGGAAGAGAGATAAAGAGATATAAAAGTTTGGAAGGGACTAAACTACTTTAATGAAATATTAATAATAAAATTAAAAGAAAATAATGAAATAGATACAATCTATACAAAACCATATCAAGCTCCCAGGATGCTGCCACCAGCAGGCACTGGGAAATTCTCGGACTGGACTCAGCGACTGATGGGAACTGGATTCTAGATCTGGAGTCAGGAACACATGCATCGGGATCAAAGGCAAATGAACAGTCAGGGCCCTCTTCAGAGGTCAGCCATTGAAGCAAAAGAGTTGACCCTTTGATCCCTCAGCTTTTATACTGAGCATAGG
Organism: Tringa tobata; assembly: GCA_033628505.1. Classification (NCBI taxonomy): domain Eukaryota; kingdom Metazoa; phylum Chordata; class Aves; order Charadriiformes; family Scolopacidae; genus Tringa; species Tringa tobata. Next base: position 2,286,657 of record JAHREE010000287.1, read on the forward strand.
ACAGATGAGATGGAGTACCCCTGTTGGTTAACATTGGGTCACCTGTCCTGTCAGCTCCTCCCTGCAGGTGTCACCTCTTTACACATTTCCAAGCCTCCAATGGGGCAAATAACAAAATTAGCTGACCTTGGTTGTTATAGCAACAAGTATAAATAAGAGCCTCTCTGCATACTATTCCTTGGCATGAAGTATAAACATTGGTCTTATCACCCTAAGAGCAAACAGTTTTCTGCACAATATGCTGTTAAATTTCAGAGAGTTAGAAGAGGTCTAGCTAAGAAGTAAAATTACGGAACAGAAAGTTGGTTCTGTTTTATCTCAAACCAGGACAATTATTCCAATTTATTTGCCTAAAACATTCAATCTTGAGCCACCTTACAGAAGCAAACATCATTAAAGCGCTTTTGTCAAGAAGACAGTGGCCTTAGTGCACTTTCACCAGCAGCACTGATTTAAAAATACCTACTAAAAACTCAGTGGCAAAGCACAATAAAGACAGATAACAGAGATAAAGTGTCCTGTAGATAGCTCTTGGATTCTCCACGATAGTTCATTTGCTGCTGAACATTCAGAGATCACAGTTATGATACTTGCCAGAAATAAATGTTAGAATAACCATTGTGCTGCTATACACGGGCAGCGTTAGCCCAGACAATCCTAGGAATATTAGAAATAGTGACTGAGGAACTGCTAGCATATAGCAATTTATTCAACGACACCTGCCAAATGTATTGGTTTCTAAACATCAGTGACATCAGGTGAACCCAGATTTATAGAGAAGTCTGTCACTCCCTCTTTTGTATTTTCTTTCTGATAGCAAGTGCATGACAAACCCTTCCAGCTAGCAGTACATACTGCAGGCTCATTGGCAAACTGGACAGGTGCAATGTCACAAGACAATGTAGCACTAGGAAGCAGTGGGTGCAGAATATCTCTTTCACCTAACATTTGTGGGAGAGAAGGGAGATGGTCTACATTTTTTCAGCCAGAGATGAAAGCAAGAAGAGCCACAAGGTACTAAGACCTTTAATGAAGATATATATTTTTTTTTTTTAAACGCCATTCTCCTACAGAATGCAGAAAGGTCCCTGCTCTTCCTGCATCCCTTACTAAGTGTCAGAGATTGTTTCTCTCCCTTTTCCCTTCTGCAGTAACAGCTTTTGCTCCAGCCAAACATTTCCCGCGACTGCCCACAAAGCTCGCTCCAGCACTGTGCCTTCCATGTAAATGAGCTCTTCCTTCACATTAATCATCTCTAATGAGGCAGATATTCTTTCTCTAAATTCACTCCCTCTTTAGGTCTTTTTTGGATCCTTATGTGGAGGTCTTTCATTGCAACCCTGTAGTTAGAGGGAGGCAGTTCAGTCAGATCATGAATTTTATTTGATGCTTTGTTTAATGTGGCTCAGACAATGAGAGGACAAGAAAGACGTGGCAGTGGCCAGAGGGAGTAAAGGACTACCTCGTGCTTTTCAGGAATTAAAGCATCACATCACATCTACCCTTTCTTTAGCAGAGGTGCAATGAACTGAGCTAAGTGTTGTTACCTATCTTCTTCTACAGAGGAACATAGTTCCTTCCCATCCCCTTCACTGTTCCTAGTTGGAAAGAGCAACATCCTTAACACAAAGTTTATCTTTTACAAATGTGAAAGTTCATCTTCTTCAGTTGTTGTTTGGTGCCATATGCTTAACCTCATGACAATAAGTAAAGGAGCATGGCAGCTTTTGAGGGCAGTACTCCAGTGGGTACTCTCATAAGCCTAAACCTTCCTGTGCAGGACAGGAGGAAAACCAGGAATGCAAGTCCTGCACATATATACATGTATGTGAAGAGCCACTTTTATGGATTTATATCATGCACACTTCTGTCTCAAGCAAATTTATGAGGAGAGTTTTGTCCTTGACCATCTTGTGCTGCCAACTGTCTCTGATCCCAAACAATCCTATCCAGTCCCAAACCAATATACACATCCGCCTCAATAATTTAACCATTTTGTTTCTACTTTCTCTAAGTAACAACTCTGAGCCAAGGTAACAAAATCCAGAAGACTCCTAACATTTTTGGAAGTTCTCAAAACATGAGAAAGTAACCCTTGGAGACAACAACCTTAAAGGGAGCAAAAATTGAATATTTTGGACAACTTTCCACAGACTCTGATGTATCAACATGTACAGATTGCCTGAAATCTCCATGCTATTCCAGATGGAAATTTAATTTCCCTTTTCCAGAGAGGCACTCTAATTCCCTGGATTTTACCTAACCTCACTGACTTCAGTGGCAAAGAAGTCCATAGAGCAGAAAGTTTTGAAACAAACAATCACGTTGAAGGAACTCAACATGACAAAATCCAATTCACAAACGGCAGACAGCCATCTGCATGCATGCAACCAACTTTTTAAATGCTATTCACACAGATCTGTGGCACCAATATATCATGTTTTGCAGTCTACCTTTAACACAAAAGATTTGACTACATCCTCAGCCTGTGTAAGTTGGCAGTATTATCTGATACTTAGGCAGCATTTAATAGGAGTGTTCAGAGTTTAGTTTGAATTTCGTAGGAAAACGACCAGAGAACCCACATTATATTTCTGAATTACGCTATATATTGGAAATGTGTGAAGTCATAAATAAAATGCTCTGTAGTAATTCCTTACTCTATGAGCTATAACCTCACTTGTGATAAAATAGGGGTTTTGATCAAGTTTGGGCTTAAAATACTTCTGCTGTAGTTTCAGGTGTAACAGCAGATAGTTTACAAGATGAGGGAGATCTTCCTCCTGCTCTCTGGGCCATACTCTTTACCCTTGCACAGTGGAAATAATTCCTACGCTGCACAGACATAGTGCTTGCTTTCCTTCCTTGCATATTTTTTACCATAGCATGTAATTTTGATTTAAGCTGATTTAGGTGGGTGTATGTGAGAAGATAACTGGGCCTCTATTGTCTCTAAACATAATGTCACTGCTACATTAATTTATCTAGTGGTACTTCCTGGCAAATGGCTCACACTTCTGCAGGGACATTTAGGAATGACTTTGTGCTAAAAAAAATTAAAAATTAGGTTAATTATACATCTGCTCTTCCCTCTGTTTACACTGTTTTGTTGATCTGCTTTCTCATTCTTTCTGAAAGCATTGACACATACAAATAATCTAGCTTCCCTTGCCTATGTTCTGCAATAACTTCCCTCCTGGTTTAGCTCTGGTTTGCTCATAGCCCAGTGCTCCTCTGCTCCTCCTTAATCCTTCTGCTTCATTTCTCTCCTTCCTTTTCATCAGTAATGGCTCATCATCCATGTATTTCTCTTGTCTCCACTCACCCAGGTAAGAAGCATGTCAGCAGTGTAGAGTGCTGTGTAAATGTTACGGGGCTATATAAATGTTTTGAAATAACTCCTTTGGGGAAAAAGAAGAGGAAAAATTTCCTCTAGCTGAATTCAATAAGATGATCTTGCAAACAAGACAAGATTAATTTGTTTGAAATTATATCCCAATATTATATCCTAAATTTATTCCCAGCACTGTCATTCTTAAAGCACTACAATAACAGTGGGTAACCATGATTTAACTCTTATTTTTTTGACAGAAGAATCATCCATCTCTGTTCTGTATCCATCCCAGCAGACCCAAGCACAACCATGGGCTCACTCCTAAGCTTTGTCATGGTAAGGTATTAGCATCAAAATCTCAAATTTCAGTAGAGCGATAGTACTTGGGGACAAAGAAGTACAAGCCTGGAAACAGTCAGCCATTCTGGGCTCATTTTAATTTTCCATGCTGTGGAGAAATGAGAGTTAGGGGTGTTGTAGTCAACGCTAGTACAGAAAATGCCAAACTGTTTAAACAAGAAGAGTGCCAAAGGCTTCCTGGCACTTTCTCAGAGTTTACTGACTGGGATGTTATTCCTTGTGGGAATATGTGACAACAGACATTAGTCACTGCAGCAGATATTAACGCAGCAAGCCAACCCAGAACTGCATGCACTGATCTTTCCTTTGCTCTCAGTACAAGCCTCTGTCAATAAGCAAGCCTAAACAAAAGCTAGAAGCTCAGAATTTCCCTTGGGATGGGACTGTGCTTTGTTCTCAGGTTCTCTTTGGGAAGAACGATGTTGCTTTCATCTCAAAGTGCAGTTTTGCACAGTGCATTTTTGTTTTTCAAAGGAGTTTAGCAGAACATAATTGCGCATGATACCTTCACTTCTTAAAGACATTGACCACCTATTATAACACTCAAGCCAGTGCCACCAGGATTTTCTGCTTTTCAAGTATCACTCAGCTTTTCCATTTCTGACTTTGTTAATGGCAACTTGCAGGGTTCAGCAAGACTCTGGAGGTGAGAATACAGGGCTGTAGAGCTGCATTAATCTGTTAGGAGGATCCCTCATGAGATATAGTTTAAGATTTGCAAAAGGGAAGAATTTGGACAAGCAAATCCAGAAATTCTGCAAGTTTCTTAGAAATTAATCTCTTTGGGGAATGACACGTCAGTGGTCTTACAGGGTCAGAGAAACAAAAGTGGATCACCAGAACAAACACTGTGCACAATCACTCAGGTCTGCCTTTTACTTTTTCCACTTAAACTAATAAAAATCAAAGGACATCTGCAAAGTTCAGATTATTGCTATCTATTGTTTGAGTACTGATCAATTTGAGGAAACACTGATTGAAGTATATACTTGTAGCTGGAATGCCAGAGCAACTGCCTAAGTAGAAAGTACAGTGGATTTCCCTACACAGGAAGGCAATGTGGTTTAGCATAGACTGGAATAGTGAACGATCACAGCATTACGTGTTTATATGCACTTCTGGAACATACACAATATCTCCGTAGGCCATCTACACCCAAATTCAATCCCCTGAATTCCCAACTTCACTGTTCTGATGAATCAGATTTCATCTAAAGATTCCCATGAGATTGCAATAAGATCCTATATAAGTACTATTCTTAATAGGTGTCAGCAAAGAAACACTCTAGCCACAGTAACCTGGCTCAGATATTCCAATAGGTCAGAAAGGATGACTTTCTTGTTCTGTTGCTGTGCTTTTCATACTACACTGAAAATTTGAGTACTTGCAAGAGGCAATAGAGATGCCTCAGACAAGAAGCTATGCAAGCAAAGCTAGAAATTAATCCATTGCAATATCCTTTGATACCACTCTGACAAGGTGCAACTGACAGAAAGCATAGAGTATGTGTTTCCATAATGAAGGAAATGTGGGATATTGTTAGCTTTGTAGCACATAATGTGAGGAGAGGAACGATACTGAGGTTCAGCAGAGGACACAAGGGAAAGGAACTAAGGATTCTCTTTAGAAAGTCTCCACTATGCACAAATCCTAGTTGTTAGAGACAGCATACAGACTTGGAGAAGGCTAGACACTAGACAAGTGTTTCACTGGCCTGAAATATTTTGTGGAGGGTCTGGCCTGTCACATGTACTATTGCAAAAGGAAAGAAAGAGGAAGGATTTCTTATACCACTTATTGAAAAATGTCACTTTCATTTAAAGAAGTTCATGAGTCCTAGAAAGAGACTAGGAATATTTTACTTGCTAAATAATCAGGGGCCTTGTAATCCATGAGAAAATGTCATAAAAGAAACCTTTTAATGCCACTCCCAACATTCTGTGATGTTCTGATTTGCTGCCTTTGAGGAAACCAACCAGTGAAGCTGTTCACTATGGCTGGGGGCATGGTCACTAGGATCATAAAGGAGAAGGATATACAGACCAGATTTTCCTCTCGAAGAGGAACATATTTTATTTGTTGTGCATGTACATAACAGTAAGCAAGTCTGCTGGTCTATTGTCAGCCTGGCTGGGATGCTCACAGGGCTGCCAGGGAAAGCAATACATTAGCGCTTTCCTCCAGCCCCCAGTAGGCTGCCTTGTCTGGAGCTTGATTTAGCAAGATGTGCATTGCTACTTGCAGTTAAACAAACTGGCTGTACTGTAGGAGTTTGCTACAAGAGCTGTGACATCCAAGAAAATAATTTTGCATGAATTATGGTTTTGGCCATCTTCAACTCCATGCCCTAGATGCTGCCTCCAGGATGGGTATTTTGCACTTGGCAGTCATCTGCCTCTCCAACTATGGCCAAGCCAAATTTATCAAGTGCAAGCTGAGAAGTGGAAGATTTACGAGCATTGTATAACCCCTTAATCAGTGCAATAGGGTTTTCTCAAAAGAGGGATTACATGATAGATGAAATATATGGGAAGAGGAAGGCTTAGACCACGGCATTTTCCCATGGCTAAAGGTGCACAATGAATTTGTTAGAAAACAGATCTTGTCTGAAACAAACACCAAGCAGAGGTCAGTGCTGACAGATGCCAGCTCCAAGCCACTCAGAATAAGGAGCAGGCAGAACTGAGGCTGGATATCACAGTAGAAGACAAGCAGGGCGCAGTTCTTGAGCAAAGCAAGAAGTGCTTCAGACCTCAAGGCGCATATGCGGAACATAAAGCAACGTAAGAAACTCACTATGAGAGCAAGCAAAAACCTCAAAAAAGCTTTGACATCCAGCATTGCTGTGAACAGGCAACATTGGGTAAATTGAGGTTGTTTACTGAGCTTTTTATTTTGTGTGCTACTGAGAATCAGAAGCTCATTAGGAGAGGACATATCTCTAAAAACCCAGAAAATGTTGTATTTCTTAATGGTGGTATTTTAATGAGATTATAACCCCTATCCCTTAATGCTAGTATAAGTGAAGAGCACTGAAGTAACATGGTGAAGCCTTCCCTCTGGACTCCTTGCCACATGAAGACAGTGTCTTGTCTTCATACAGTTTTAAGACAAGTCCCACAGAGCTCCTTGATAATCTTATTTCTAAGTTAACTTACTTTTTGGGGCATCTTTCTTAATTTTTGCAATTGAGGTCAGACCTGACTAAATAAAAGCTCTGGTAGCTGGAATGAGTTGTGGCTGAAATTGCTTACCATTATATTCTGCTTGAGCAGGGCGAGAGGAGAAAAACTGAAGAACACTAATGTTGTAACCCAACACTTTGAAAGACCTTTCATTTTGAAATAGCATTTTCATATTAAAAAATGCTCACAACTGTGAGCTATCCATTGAAGATTCACTGTAAACTTTTAGCAGCCTGTTTGGAAAGGCATAAAGAAACTATACTTGGATGCAGAAAAGTGAGAGACAGAGTGATTGAGTAATTGATTACTCAGATAACCTCCTAGATGAAAGCATGTTTTTCTACTCCTCTACTTCTACCTCAAAGGCATTAACTCTCTCTCCTTCTCTCATAACTTAAAGAAAGGGTCAATCTCCGAAGGTGTATCTATTTTAAGAATAATTTGGCCTCTGGCTAGCTCACTTTGGGAAGAGGACTAAAGAAAACTTCTTGTTTGGCTGGTAAAGGAGAGGTGAGTGACCTAAGCACTGTTCTCTTCCCTGCATTCATCTTTATTAGGCAAATCTAAAGCTCTAAGAAAATGCCAAAATGGAAAGTTTCATTATAAGCTGCGCTGAAAAAAATGCCTCCCTACAATGCCCCCTCAGAAACTCTAAAGTTATTCCAGCAATTATTTGTTCACTGAACAGGCATATAGGTCATCCCAGGAGCCTGGGGCATAACAAAGCTCTTTCAGACTGCTGGCCTGCACAGGATTCTAGTGTGACAGGTGCCATCTATATTGGGAGCTTTGCCCATGCTTTTCATATATCTGTGTGTCTGTGACATGCTATGGAAGTCAACAGTAGTGAGGCCTCTCCCATCTGGTTTTTAGAGCTGAGAAAGCTCAATTTTTTTTTTAAATTTTAAAATCATTGTAAGGCCTTTACCCTACTCCCCACCACGCCAACTCACCATTCCCTGATGAATGTAAGTCACATAAGGGAACTGAGCTAACATTTAGAAGCAGTACATTAAGTCTTGTTTCCTTAAAAAGACAAAACTTCCTATTCACAAGTCACCATCACACGTTCAGTTGTGAAGGTTAATGCTCTTCACCTCCTGTTATTAAGTTGGTTAATCTACATGATAATTTGTCTACAAATTCTTAGAGAGAATGCTACAGCTTCATCCCTTGCTGGGAGCCTGTAGCACTTCTCTAGCTAAACACAATGGTTACAATACCAACTGCTTCATATACCCCTGCCATACGTCCTCAGATGTATTTACAACACAAGACATAAACAGAAAAACATCCTTGCATCCCTCCTGACCAGGGAAACACCCAGAAAAATTATTACTAAAAGCATATTTACTGACATCCGGCTTACCTGCAACATCATCTGACTGCTGCACTCCCAGACCCAACAGCTAGAAGCACACCTGAGCTGAAGGTTCATTATAACCCCTGACATCAGTTCTCCATTGGCTGCTACTGATACAACTCAGCTGATTTCAGTTGAGCTCTACTGACAGCTCTACAGCTGCTCTACTCACTTTCACATGGAACTTAGCCTAATAAATTCCTGGAAAACTGTTGTTGCCCCAGAACTTTATCCAAGCCTGAACGTAACTCTTATCCAATACTCCCAACAACTATAATTGATCTTTCCTTGTTTATTATCTGGTTCACCCATTATAAACTGCAGTAAACCAGACTGTAAGTGCATTGGGTTGTTTTTTAGCTTCTCGGTAGAATGTCTTAATTAGTATGCCTGATATTTTTCTAACACAAGTGAAGTGATGAAAATTTTGGCAGTATTATGTCTTCTGCAATATGATCATCCATGCCCTTGTGTGTTTCTAAGGAATGTTTTTATGACTGAAAAGAAAGGAGGAGAAAGCACCTATGGCAAAAAGGTCCCTGATCCCGTGTAATGAAGCTGAAAAAAGGCCAGAAAATCTTCCACCTCTTGTGAATTCCTTCAGGCATCTTTGCAATATCGTCTTCTGTGTCCAACAGAACAACAACAAATACGTCTCAATAAGACAATGAATCATCAGTCTTCTGTTTTAGACTAATACTTCTGTCACAGAGTCCTGGCCACATGAGTTCCTGCTATGGGCAAACCATTTCTTTTTTCTCCTCAGGAGTAAAGCTTTCCAGCAAGTGCTAATGGTGCTGCCTCCATCACCTTTATCTCTGTAATTCCTTCCATGGTGGCTTGACAGTGCTGTTAATATTGACAGTTTTCTGCTTTGCCAGATGGTGAAAATTCAACATAGACTTATTTCACTTTTCAAAAGAATATGCAAATGGTTCCACACATGCCCTGTCTCACTTTAATTAATGGCTCTGTTTAACATTACCTGTCAGGAAAAAAATAATAAACTCTCTACCGAACAGCATTGTCTAGGACTGTCCGTCCTATATTAGTTCTGACAGCAGTAATTTCTAATGATCTGTGCATAATATCATGTCCATTTTTCCTCAGTAACACACTATGGCTTAAAATGTAACGTACAAAAACTATTGAGCAGCTTCTTAATGAATTTTGTCTCTGTCACAGCAAACTCCTCTCCAGAATGGCAGCTTTTTCTCCTTTATGATCAGTATGCATTTCACTGTAACCTACCACATAAAACAGAGCCTTCACGTCCTGTGACCACGTTCTACCACAGGAAAGTGAGGTCTGCAAGTGTATGTGGACAGCATGGACACCTGGGCTGTGAGCATGCCTGGTTAGTGGCAGTGCAGGTGTAACGTTGGTGACAGTCAGACAGAACTTTGTAGCTGCTAAGAAGAAGGGAAACAAAATCATCAGGGATCACAAGGGACAGACAAAACTTATTATGGATATTTGAGGGGGCTGCAAAGCTTAGTTTGGGATGCTTAGGGGATGGACAAAAGCTGGAAAGAGAAGCATCAAGGTGAACTGGGGAAGAACAAATGTGGGGAAAAAGGAAAGGAAGTGGAATAAAAGTGATCAGGTACGTGTAACCGAGTTGTGATCGGTTGTGATCACCTGATCACAACAGTCTGTCCTGTTGTCTCTCTGTTCTGCATGTGCATAGGGCAGTGTGTATGTGATTTGCTACCAAACTTCAGGTTGGATTAGCCAGTGATTCAGGAACCAGAAACTGACTGGAGCTGGGATAAATGGGTGAAATTGTGGATGGACTTAATATCTGGTTGAGAATTTGTGTGTCTTTAAATTAAGAGAATGGGAGTGTCTGTATGCCCATTTGGAAGATGCAGTCCTGGTGAGATGGTGAGGAGGAGCAGGACTGGGGGACCCATGCTTCTGGTCTTGCTGCACATGTTGTGTGTGCTTGTGTGGGTGCTGATAAAGGCATCTACCCTCTGCCTGCATTGGTGTGTGTGGTTGGCAGTGTGTGTATTGTGTGGTGGCTTTTCTCATTTTTGGAGTTCACGCTTAGCCTTGCTACTGGCTGGATCTGCCAAGAGGAACATCAGCAAACAAGACCAGGGAGGATAAATCCCCCAGATCTTAAGTCCACCATATTGAGTTTTACTTAACAAGGTCTGCCTCTGGCGTGGCAGATTAATAAATATGATGGGACACACTGCAATGTGATGTGAAAATAACGGTGTAGTTACTTGCAGTCCTGCAGGACTTTCTAGCTCTTTTATACTTCCAGATTTAAGCAGCTCTTAAGGAGCTGCCCCATTTCTGCATCTCAGCTCCCAATACTTCCCATTCTGGGAGTGCTTGTGTCAAGCAGAGGGATGGGCCCTGCACCCCTGGGCATATATGCAGCACTGCACCTGAGTGCACCTGCCCTTCTGGGCAGAGGAGCTCAGAAGGCTGGAGGGTACAACCATTCATGCAACATCTATACTGGGAAATAAAATATCCAGGGATTGTTCCTGGGAACTGAGGTTGAATGACACAGTAATGCTGGCCTCCACAGAGCATACCTCATCCCAAACACAGGGTGACCAACTCCAAAATGCCTGTTAGAACATTTTACTTGTCCATGGTAACCTCTACATTGTAATAAGCATTATGAGGGACAATCTTCATTGGCCTGGATGCATCAAGAAGCATGCCAATGGCTGTACAGCAGAGATGATCATGAGACCTGATCATGCTCCATTTAGCTTACGAGCATAAATGAAGCCTTGGGGTGTTTGTGTGATGTCAAGCCAAAGCAAGAGATCAACTGGTGTTAGCAAGCCTTGCTGTAGAAGCTCAGTCTACAAGGAACCAGCTTGGGTCCAGCAGGGAAACATGCACAAACTGATGCGAAGAAAGAGAATTTGGACATGACCTGATCCCAAAATATTGCAGCTTTATTCCTGTAGTGCTCTGCCTGAGCGTGAGGCCTACGCAAGTTGAGCCAGCTCTGCATATAGCCATCACAGGTATCTTTGTATCTGTGGCATAATTAATCTACAATCTAAAAATCCACCCATCAGGGGAAAATTACCAGGACAATAGTGTCAAAGGTTATAAATAATTCCCTTTGAGCTCAAGCGGTGCTGATCAGTGCTTTGTCAGGAGGACAGTCTAAGTCTTGCCTTTGCCCTTGCAATTAACTCCAGGAGGCTATTGTTGTGCAGCTTCTTGCAACCATGAAACTCAGAGTTTGTATTTTCCTTGGAGAATATATAAGCTCTGCAAAATCATTAGTTAATTACAGACATCAGTTTCAAAATTACATGTATAAATTCTTACTTGAGTTAACACCCTCGATCATTAAACCTGAAATAGGATTTTAAAAGTCTAATTTATTTTTTGCCATTTCTTCTGTCATCTCTTTTCCTCTAGCTGACTTCTCAAGCAATGAAAGGAGGACAAGAGGTTTGGCTGTCTGCTTTTCCTACTCCAGCATGGTTTTGCCTTATTGAGATTGTGACATTTAAATCCTAATGAGCAATCTTCAAAATAGAGCATGGACACCTTTACAATTAATATTGGCAAAACATTACTTGGACTGTAAGCACTTTGTGTACAGACTGACCTGTTTTTTCATCGGGTGGTTTAGGTGATATTATAATAAAAACAATAAAATATTTATATGACCAAATTTAAAGCTTTCTTTAAACTTGTTCATTTGACAGGTGAATGAAGAGGGCTGCAGAAATTGGCAGTTTTCCCTATGTTTATTATTACATGCTACTTCCTATCATAAGGCTTCTGAGCTGAACTGTTGCTTTCGTTGCTTTGTTTACGACTGTCTGTATTAGTTAAATATCTAGCCTTGGTTTTCTTTACTGTGTAACTTTTCTGTGAAGGTATATGAATATTTCATTGTTACACATTGGGAAAACTGACTCTTGTCAATAAACACTATAGATTTAAAGCTTTTAATATATTTAAAAGAGTGCTGACAAAAATCTATATGTTTAAGTTCTTGATGTGATCTTATGTTAAGCTCACCACTAGTGTTGTCATGCTGATATCAGTGGAACAGCTCATGAGTGTTAAGCACTTGCCAGTCCTACAAATAGTCCTTTTCATTTGTAGTGCTTCAGCAATAATATCCCTATTTTACAAATGGGAAATCTTGCATCCAACAGGAAGCTGGCAACAGAACTGCAAAAAAACCAGCAGGAGACCTGGATTTCAATCCCAGACACACTGTCCAATTACATGCAATTTTTTTTGTTCCATCTCTTTCTCTTTCCCATTAGCTCTTCTAGTGTATTGCCTCAGTAAAGTACATGAGCATGCATTTTTGGGAAACAAGTGCTGGTATGCTGATAATAAGCCTCCTTGTACATTAAACTTCTAATTTGACAAAAGTGCTATTAAATTACTTCAACACTGAAAAATGAGCAATTATTAGGACAAGACTCTTATTTGAGGTACTGCAAACTATAAACAGTTATAAATGCTTATACTATTAGGGACCTTAATTTATACCTACTGAAAAAATAAGTTGCACAGCCAGTTAATCACAGAAATATAGGTAGTGTATCCATTATTTTAATTCTTTACTTACATTAGTGTTATAATTTTTTTTGTTTTATTAAGATTTAGGTCTCCATTCTCTTATCTACAAAATTGCAGCATTGTACTGGACCACTGCTAGGCTGCTTTTCCTATTTCTTTCATGCTTGAAATAATTTCCTGGAATATTATATTTTTATAAATGAGGAATGTAATGAGACGGAGATACTTCCCTTTGATACTTTTAATTACCTACTTTGAAAGTGAAGGTGGGGAAGGGCACATGGAAATCTTCTTCCTATGAGGGAGCAGACTAGGTAGTTTCTAAGCCTCTTGCTGGAGTAAACTGTCTGCATGCTCAATTATCATCAATGATCCCTGGATGCAACGGCCAGAGGTGCACCCAATGGCCAGAGATTCGCATGCAATGAAATGTCAGATAGAGAAACAGCTTTCCGTTGGCAGTAAACAAATGCAATTTCATGTGAGGATGAAACATTGCTGTTCCCTTAGTAATAACTAGCACACTGCATGCCAGGAAAGGTGCAAAGACAAAGCTCACCAAAGCAACAGGGAATTGTCTCCATTTTTGCGCAGCAAAGGTCCTTACTAACCACAGCATTCAGGCTGCCGGCCTTTGTCACTGAGCCAAGGTGTCACCCTTCCCTGTGGATCAGATGACCAAAGGATGCCAGTGGATCTGTCTTCACACCATAGGGAGAGCTGTGCTCAGTTTGCGGCCGAGACAGCCCACTTTGCAGCAGCCTCCTATGGGTGCCCAAGACCCGGCAAGAAGCATACCCTGTCGTGCTCAGCTGCCCTTGATCTGGGACTTGTCATGAGTAAAAGAGGGGACTATAAGATAGGGGCAGTAGAAGGGGATTTGACAGGACTGGTGGAAACAAATGGTGCTGGCCATCATGGGGCAGAGTATTAAGTGTTGGCACCCTCTCACCCTGAGTGGAGTGTCAGTTTTCCTCTGTGACTGATGAGAAGAAAATGAGACCAGAAAATGATGGAAAGCAAATACTCTTTCTTTTCCTGCACTGGACGCTTGAAAAGAGGACTGTAGTTTAGTCTTCAAAGTTAGAACTTCATATTTAATATTTAAACTCTAGAGACACAGGGCCAAACTCTAGACACATTAACTCAGAGGGTTAGCAGACTAAGAATCCAAAAGCACTCTCTCATGTGGGGAATGTCTCTCCTGCTTTTCACACCTCTTTTGTTGGTAACTCCATCTACTATGATATTAAAGTCACTCGGTCTTGGTTACCAAACTTACAAGGGTGAATGACTGAGCAATAAAGTGGTAGGTGAAATTTGATGCAGACAAATGTCATCATCCACATCCAGGGAACAATACCCTGAACCTCACATGTAAAATAACGAGCATGATGCTGATAGCTGTATCTCAGGACTTGAGGGTTACAGCAGATACTTCTATGAAAACCCCAAATCAGGTAATTGTAGCTAGAAAAACATTAGGGAGCAAAACAGAGAACCTTTTTTGCACAATATGAATCCAAGGTTTAGCTACATGTTGAGTATCATTTGCAATTCAAGTTCTTTTGTCTCATAGGAGCACTGCAGCAGTACCATCAAAGGCATTGGACAGCTTCCTCATGAAGAATACTTGAGTATGATGGGACTTTTTACTCTGAAAGAGACATTGAAAGGGGAATGCCTAACAATTTATCACAAGTAGCACAGAGAGTGAAAAAACAGATGAGTGCTTGCTGTCTCTAACAAATCAAAAGCTAGAGGTATCCAATGGTGCTTGTGGTAGTCAGACTCAAAACGAGCAAAAGGTTTCATGTGTCACATAGTGGAGCTCTGGCACTCCTCCCAAAGGATGGTCACGTGGCTTCAAGGGGAAACTGGAAAGTGTTTGGAAAAGAAATCCACTGAGGCTTAATAAATATGCAGAAACCTCATTTGTCTTAGGTCAGGAAGTCCCTGACCTGAAAAAGTTTGAGAAGAGGGGAACAGAGTGAGGGAGAGTTTTACGTACTTTTTTATTCCTGTTCTTATTCTTCCCCAGGCTTCTAGTTTTGGTTAATGTTGGAGCATGGATACTGTACTAGGTTCATTTTTGCCCTGACCCACTGATGTCTGTTCTTATATTCTTAACCTTTCTTACAGATTCCAAATTACTAAAATCCCCATATTGCTTCTAGCAGCACATTCTGTAATTGTAAGAGAAGAACTGCTGCCTCTCTGGCTTTGGGACTCTGCACAGCAAGCATGGCTGCTCCTGGTTCACTGGAGGCAACTGGAAAGCAAAGGCCAGGGCATGAGATGCAAGAGGACTGGATCCCATGACTGGGATGTCTACCTGACATTTATACCTGGCTTTTGAGGCTCTTAATGGAGGAGAAAACACTTGACCCGAGGACCTAAGCTAGCCATAGTCCTTCCTGCAACCAGTTCAGCTCTACACTAGACACACATGTGGCAAGTTTCAAGCAGTGACTAAGTCTAAGCAGACTAGGATCTTGGACAGTGAGATGAGACAGTGATGTCTGAGTACAGTGTGGCCTCACCTGGGGTTACTTCCAGATGGTCTTCAGCAGCTCCCACAGATGTACACGTATGTAAGCACTAGGTCAGTTACCTGAGCTGCTGCTTCTGTTCAGGTGCAAGGAAGGAGAGATAAATCCACTTCTCTTGAAATGGCTTGGTCCATTCTCTGAAGCTTTTGGCATTCATCACAGCCAGTTAAAGTGGGCTGTGGGAAAGAGCTATGCTGCTGAGACTTTTTACCATCTTAAACGACAAAGAGCTTCATCATTAGGCACTGCCTGTCATTTTCACATTGTGAATTTTGACATAAAGCATTGGGATGCAAGACTAAGGACTCTCAGACTTCATCTTCCCCTTGGCATTAATTCTCCACACACCTTCTAAAACCTCTTCTATCAGCCAGTGAGATCTGACCCTGGTCATGGCTAACTGCCTCCTCATGATGAGAAGAGATAGAAGCAAAGAAGAAAGAGCCTTTTCCACAGATCTGCTGCTTCCGCATCCAATTCCCAGGCCACTGCTATTATTATTTCTAAGTGGTCCAATTTTTTCTCTTGCTTTCCGTAGCTCTCAGCTGCAAATATATTTGAAAACTCCATTATGATTACCTTAAATCAGCCATGCAATTTGACTTCTGATATTTGATTTCACTCCTCAGATGGCACTTTTAAAACATTTCTGTTTATTCCTGTAGCTCCCCACAACACTGCTTCCTACAGGATTATTTACATTCATTTCTTCATTTATTTAGGACATAACCAGGGAGATGATTTAGCTATGGCTAAATGCAGCTGTTTTCTTGTAGTTCCCCCACACCTATGCCTGTGATACTTTTGTCAGCACCCTTAAGTTTAACTGGATGGCTGATCACTTGAGAGAAATCTGAAAGAACTGGGGGTGGCAGTTTTAGGGATTCAGTGGGTGGCAATCCGCCATTTGAAATAGTACCAAACCACTGTTTCAGAGCAATGTTGTAAGCACCATGCTTCTAAAGGTGCTATCTTTTGGGGAAAAAAAAAAAAAAAAAGGATGATGTTGTAATGCCTTAAGATCTCATGTAAGGCAAAGCTCTTTGCTAGACTGTAGACAATAGTTTTGCTTTAATGCTAAGAAGTCTCCATATTAAAAGCGTCAGCTTCTTTATTGATTATTTTCTTGAAGTGGACTTTCATTATTTGCACAATGTAAACTTGGAAAAACCTTGTTCACAGATGCTGAACAAAAAGGTTTCATTGGGGTCTATTCAATTAGTACCTACAGGAACACTCATAAATTGATTATAGAATTTGATGGCATTCTTAAGCAATATTAAGACAGCATAATAAATCACTTCAAAGTCATGAAAGATCAGAATTAATCCTGCACCCCTGGTCTTCACTCCTGTATGTGAGTTCAACACCATATCATCATTCCCCAGCTTGCGCTGAAATTTCCACAAGAAGCTCTAACCAGGCAGCCTGGAAGAAGTTCAGAGATGATCCAGTTATACACACCTGGAAAGCTGGTAGGAAAAGAAATAATGGATATCTACTCCTTTCCTGTCCCTATTATTGTTAGTGTGGTAAAGTGTGTCTACCAACACTGAGTGGTCTCCCAGCAGCCCAGGACTCAGGAGCACTCCTTGCATCCTGGTAAGTGTGGGGTTTTTGGGAGCCACAGCACCGCAAGCAAGCCACATCAGCTAGGTGTTAGTTAGCTGTGGCTGCAGCCAGGAGAGCAGCATCCTCTGCCGGGTGCAGAGGTGGCCTGCGGCGGGGGGAGACAGACACCGACTCTCGGGCCTGATGCTCGGATTGATTTGCCCCTCGGTGTGACAAATGTCCAAGGTGTGAGCAGCCAGCGTTTGTCAGGAGTGACAAACAGAAACCCACTTGGCTGACAGCAAGTAAACAGCCCGCTGGTGCCTGATTTGTCTGTGTGTAGGAGCTAAGCTGATTTAGGCCTTTCAGCGCTTTGGACGAGTGACCGCTGTGAATAGCTGGTAGCCTCTGTTTTGTTGCTTCTCTGTGCTTGCTCTTAATGACTTCACCTAAAGAGCTGCTTCTTTTGCACAATAGGCAGCCCTGCTGCTCTCAGATGAAAAGGTCCCCAGGTCAATTCCTTGCTGGACTTGCAAGCCTCATTTAATGCTTTCCCACTTGGTTGCTTTCCTGTATTCTCTGACGCTTGTATTTGCCTTGTCTTGATGTACCCTTACCAGACAGCGTGCTGCTTTCAGGATATTGTCCAGTTTTGCGGTGAGGAGAGGAACAGGGAATAAAAAGACACAGGTACTAATCTAGCTCTCACGAGATCTTATTCTATGACCTTGGGTGAATTATTAAATGCCCTTGTGCCACTGTTTTCCTTTCTAATATTAAGAGAGAACCACAAATTGCTAGCATAGAGGCATTGTGAGACTTATTACTCCAAAGATTTTTAAAGTGCTCTGAGATTGGGAAAAGCATATTTAAGAACTAATTAGTGGCACCAGTTTTGCTGTTGATTATTAGATTTAGTTAATAATGAGCGCCCACATAAATTCATTGAGATAGGTCAGTTCCATTTACTAGCATTAAAGAGCTTAAGACATGTAATGCAGGAATATATCTCCCACAATAAAAAATTTCCTTCCCACCAGCAATATATTATTCATGAAGGCAAGCTACTATCTACCCCGAAAAGGGATGGGTGTTACTGTGTCTCTCTGTGTATAAGAGTCTCACAGGGAATTATCAAATGCTGTATGAAAGTTAACACTAGTTTGGACTAAGAACCCTTCACATAAGGGAATGACATTATTCACTTTGCTTTATCATCAATAAAACACATAAATTTATTTGTATGAATCATTATTAAATACCATCAGCCTGCATTTGTTTGTTGTTGGTTTGTTGTTTTGTTTTTTTTTTTCATAAAATGTATATGACAGCAAAATTGGCCAAACTTCTTCAACATAAATACTTTTTGGGAAAAATCTGAGGATATTGGAATTAATCTGTGATTCAATCTGTTATACCAAATTCTTTATTTATGGAATTTCAAGAGGAAGAAAATCATTCAGATGGAAAAATATTATAAATCTGACATTTTATGAAGAATTTAAATTTAGATTTCCTCATTAAAAGTAACTCTCTCATTCATATTTTTCTTATTTTTTATTTAAATGTGGTTTTGAATGCTTGAGATTTAAACAGATGTTTCATTTGACACCTAAGAAATACTTTTAAATTCTCTTTTGGAATTGATAGGAAACCAGGTTGTGCAGCTTTATGACAAAGAAAGATTATAGCTGAGATGACAAAGCCTTTCCCTTGATAACTGCAGAATGGTATGTTTGTAAGTTTCTGAAGAATAGTACTGATGAGCTGCTTTGAGTTTCCACCAAGACCTATCCTGCCATTTCAAAAGCCTCCACAGGGATTTCTGCAAAACAGGGGGGAGACAATTTAAAACCATACTCTACCCATATTTTTTCACACAGGTTTGATATTAGACGCTTGAAAAAATATGTTAACGAATAGCATTTAGCGAGGAGTAGTAACTTCCTACTTCTTGGGAAGAGAGCTGAGAGAGAGCGCCTCCTACTGGGCCAGAACTGAACATGCATAGGTAGGCAAACTAGTCCTTGAAAGCTAATCCATGGCTGTCACAGCACAAGCATAAGATTTACAAATCATTCAAATACTCAGTTAAGCCTTATCTCTGATACTATAAATAAGCCAAAGACTTTGAGCTGATAGTTTAAAGAGGGGTAAATTTCACCCAGTGTGAATGAAGAGATCAGGATCAGCAGATGCCACGTGTATCTGACTAGCAATACCAAACTGAGTTTCCCAATACATTCCTGAGTTCATCTATCCATTATCTGGATAGGTGAACATAAAGAGACAGAGCAAGTTATTGGTTTCTCTTATTGCCTAGGTAAGTGTCCTCAGGGCTTTGGATCAGCATGATGAATATATTGATTATCATTTTTAATCTGGCGTGATTATGAATTACAAATCCCCTTGGTTCCCTCACTTGTAAGATGAGCCATGCATATGTACCCCTTCAAAGCAGGATTTCCTTGAATTGATTTCTATATTAAGCATTGGATAGTCTGGGGAATTTCTCCACTAAAATGAATATCCTTTAAAGAGGGTGTCTCCCTTAATCTGTACAATGGCATACAGTAAGAATCTTCCTCCCAAGCCTGCACAACAGAGCCAGGTTTATTTTACTAACCTTAGCTTGTCATAGCCAGTTGCATCCACTCTCACCACCTAAGCTCTGTGTGCGATTGGGAACCACCTGCACCAGAGATGGTTCTGGACTGTCCCTGGACGGCTCTGGGCTTTGAACACTAGTGCCTGCTGAAGAGGAATGGACTTCCCACACAGTGGTCTATGCCATGCATGCAAGAGTTCACCATGATTATTGTTACTACCATGAGTATCAAGGAAGGGCAATTAATTTGACAGTTTTTACAAAGTGCTGCCCAATTTCCATAGACTACATAAATCCAGTAGAAGCATCTGCTCATACATTGTCTCTACTCAACACTAAGCATTAACTGAGTAGACACATATTTACTCTTTGCTGAAGTTACAAAGAAAAATGGTGATTTTCTTCTATACCAGGAGGCAGCAACAGGTTTGTACTTCTAAAGGAAAATGTGGCTGGACATGAAAATGGAAAGGCAGAGCCCTGTCTGGTGTAAACCAGCCTCTCCGTCTTGTCTTCAGGGAAGCTGCACATGGGATCTAATCCCTGATCTCCTGCCCAGCATACAAAAACTAGCATTTCATTAGTAAATGAAAACAGATTGGGTCCTGACTCCTGAGTTTAGTAGTTTTTTGGGTTTTTTTCTTTTTTTCTTTCTGCTTTTAAAGATATCCATTAGTGATATCCTGTACTGAAGGCTGAATTCAGTTTCTGGAAAGCCTGCATCCCAGGCACGATCTGATCCAAGGTCTCAGTTTAACCTGTGGCTACTTCAAACTGTAGATCAAAAGTCATGTCTCAGTGGAGATTTTTGATGATTACTGATTCCAATCACAAACAAGTGACTTGAACTTTTGGCTTTATTTAGATGCTCTTGGAAAAGCAGGTGTCTCAGTGGACAGGGTGAATACAGGGATAATATTAGACAAGATTAAAAAAAAAAAGCTGTTGTTTTTTCTTCTTTCATATCTCAAATTATAATTTGTAATCCTTTGACCTGCTGTCATGGGGATGTGCTCCATTCATTTTGTATAGAAGCCCAGATCAATGAATATGACTTTGTCAGCAGCCTCTGGTAGACTGGCGCTCCATCAAAAAGCAGAGATAAATGAGAGACACCACTGGGGAATCAGAGACAACCATCTGGACCAGACTTAGCCATGAATTAAGTGAATGGATTGGAAGAAGCTGGGGCTAACTACCCAGCTTTGTAGTAGTGGGAAAATACAGGAAAAAATACAGCCTACAACCGATATTATGAAACAGAACAGGAAGTCATCAGAAATGACTGGTTTCAGTATTGCCCTTAAGCCTCTACGCACCATCCCTAGCTCAGCCATAGATTAGGTTGTTTTTTCTTTTCCTTGGGAGAGACATTTTTTCTCTTTGCAACAATAACAAGGGAAACAGTAAAATAACAAGAAAGACTGGTGATTGTAAAAGAAATTTCCAGGCCAAATTCAGTTATGTAAAGAGCAGAGCTATTTGAGTCACATAACTTTATACACTTTCACACAATATCAGCATTCTTCCAGCAGTAGAAACTCCAGCAGAAAAAGTTTGACATTTGACTCTCTGATGTGTGTGTGATCATGTGTGTGTGGTGCAGAAAGAAGGGAGAAAAAATAATTCAATAGAACATTCATTTTTCAGGAATGCATGCTTTTCTCTTCTTTAAAGAAGAGTTCTGATCTCTATGAGCTCATCAAAAAGATGTTGGCAGAGCTGGTGTGAGGTGGATGTTCCTCACTCCAGCAGCCACCACTGGCACCCCTCACTGACACCTGTGGGCTGCTCAGCACCCTTCACCTCACAGCAGTGCCACCTTTGTCATCCTACTTCAACAGTCACAGAGGGCCAGGCGCAGGCTAGCATCCAGGCTCCATCATGCGATGAAGAAACACACACTATCTGCTGGAAGGCAATCCACAAACTCCCTTTTTCTGAAATAAATTAGTTCATTTCTACACTTGAATCTTAAGAGGCTCAAAACCCTTTTGAGGCAACTTAAATTGCTTTCTCAGCCCTATTTGTTCTCTTGGTCTAACTGCCAAGCTTTCATGTTATCCATGACTTGATTTATTCCCCAGAATGTGTCTGATGCACCGCCAGAGGTGAACGTCAGCTAGTTCTCAGCTTCACGTAAGGAGCCTGGCATTTTTTTTTCATGAAGATTTACATCAGAGACAGGACTCAGCTCATAACCAACCCCACATCTTTTGCTTTTGTTGTTTCTTCTTCTCCAAGTGAATCCAGTGGCAGTGCAATGAGCCAGACTGCCGTCCTGGAAAGCAAAGCATCACCACCAGCAGGAGTTTCCTCCCAGAGCCTTCCCCCTGCTCTGCACTGACAGGTGAAATCCAGAAAAATTGGAGCTTCCCCAGCATCGTGAGCTGAATGATGGGTAACGCTGAAGAATCTTTTGCCCCACTAAGCGTTCCTTTACCACTGCAAAGCATAGCTGCTGTGACTGCATGGGAGTCTGGGAGGGCAGAAACTAACATGAAAAATTCTTACACTCACAAAACTTCTATTTTACGGGCTAACATGCCTTGGTTTGCTGTTGTTCTCTGTTTTGTTTAAAACAAAGACCATAGTCATTTTGATATAAAATTTTGTCTTTATCCAGCCTCCAGTGGCTTTCATTGGGAAGCTTGTGTCTGTATTTCCTAACCAGCTTTAAAAATCTCATCCTATGGACCAGTAGGATGTCAAAAATTGACATGGCTGTGAGAAACATGCAAATAATTTTAGAATTCCCCCTCCCAAAATGGCAGCAAGTGGGAGTGAGGAGGGAATAAAAACAACAGGCTGTTTTTAAAATTAATAGCATTTTATCATTGCAAATGACAGCTCTTCCACCCACATTATTTGGTGGCCTATGGCTTTTTCTCCTAAACAAGACTGAGGTCCTTCAAGTTTAAAAAAAAAATATGCAGAAAAGACAGCAACATTGTTTTAGAGGTTGGCACAGGATATACAATTCAGATCCCTTCACTGGATATTGATTCAGCTAGTACTTGTGAAAATGGCTATAGCTTCAGGTAAGCAAAGGGAATTATGTACAGATCAAATTCCAGCTCATACTACCCTATATACCGAGGGTTGCCATCTGCATGATATTCTTCATCATGCAGACAGAAGTAAATGGGGATCTTGTTAGCAGAAATCCATTACTACCACCCATTTTGTCCTCACCTAGGCTAATAATAAGGTATGACTATTAATTTTTAATATCTTGATCACTGGTTCAGTAGAATGATGCCCATGCTTTGCGATTAACTTGTTCATCTCCTTTCGGCAGCCCCTTGCTCAACAAAGCCCTGGTCCCTTCTGGGGACCAGCACAACCAGTGACAGGGTGCACTGACAGAGAGGAAAGGGAGAATGGCTCTGTGCTTGGCTGTCTGGGTCTAGTGTTTTGGTTCAAACAGTTCCCAGCAATGACATGGTCAAAATGACAAAACGCCTAGGAAATGTCATGTTACGGCTGACACTCCACATACTGCCTGCTGCCACACAAGCATATACTGTCATTAGAGACATGAACGCAGGAGTAAGTGTAGGGGAAAGGCATTTGGAATCTCCTGGCTTTTGTCAGTTTGCATCAAATCTTTTGTTTCACTCCCAATGTTTAAATGAAATAAGATTTATCTATTTTTGAAATGAATGTCTTGCTGGTTCCCAAAGCAAAATCAAACCATCCATGGAAGGTTATGAAACATGCAATGTTTTCCCAGGAGTCATTCGATTCTCTCTAGGAATATCTTGTTTTGGCTCCTGCAAATGCATATTTTAGATCCACTTATACATGTATTTATGCATTTTTTAAAAGCTTCCTTTTTGGTCTATTAAACACATTTTCTGGGTCAGGCTGTGTCTTCGTAGCCCCACTCTGCACCAATCAGGTAGGATCTCAAGTAGCATTTTATTCCTATATCCGTGTCTCCTAGCAAACTGTGATACCAAACGTTCATCTTTGAGATGTCACAGCAGGATTGAGTCAACATTTGTTTAAAGCCACTGGAAGTAGTTCTGACAATTAGTAGAAACAGCAAAAGAAATTCACTCAGGCACACACAGAGCCAGCAAGCAAGCAGGAAGCATACAGTACATTTGTCATGCAAGCATGGTGAACTTTAAAGCATTTCCCACTGTGAAAGCTCTGTCTTCTTTAGTCAGACTAGAGAGAATCAGCTGGACACTTTGATTAATATGAACAAGAAGGGGCTTTAAAATAATTAGCAACTCTGCACTTCAGTCCACCTCTTGCATTCGAGGTTCTCGGAGAGCTTCAGGAAGAGTCATTCGTGTCTGGTAGTGATGCTGCTACCAGTTCATCCTCCCTTGGAGAGTTGAAACACAATGGATGTGATGTGACCAAGGTTGCAGAAGCCTTGGAGAGCTGCTAAGGGACCCAGGAATAGGTTGCTAACAGGTTATTGCTCTTCAGACTCATTGCAACCGAATACTTTTTTCTTCCAATATAGTTTGTCAATAGGACTATTCATNCTCATTGCAACCGAATACTTTTTTCTTCCAATATAGTTTGTCAATAGGACTATTCATTTTAGGGATCAGAATAATTCTCCTTCTATCACTATTTGTGCAGATGGTGTCAGGGAACTGTACCTCTTTGCCCATTGTCCTTCATCTATTGAATGAGAATAAAGGCACTTGGCCTTCCTTGAAAATTGTCTGTTGTTATGTCTGAAAAATTAGAGTTCAACACACCAGCAGGATTCCATTTTTGCTTTTCCCTATCACAAAGATATGCTAGAATTTATTTAAAATTAGTGTTATGGCATTCCTTTGTAATGGCAAAGGGCTCATATAGTGTTGCCCTCACAAACTGAGCTGAAGACGGGGAGTGATGATATTACACTGCCAAAATGTCTCCTTCTCTTCAGTATTTCATGAGGCCACAGAGCCTTTTGTACTCTCTTTCATGATACTTTTACAGCATGGGATGCAGCAGCTGTATTTACATAATGCCTGAACAAAAACTTCAATTTTCCTTCAGAAAAGAAGAGGCAGAGGAAGAAACAGAGGAGGGGTAGACCTGAAGAACCACAGCTCTTGCTATGAGAAAACTAAACCTAGTGTCCTCCCTCCACAGTGCTCCAGGGATGCAACTATCATATCCTCTTCTAGCTTCTAGCCCAGCATACAGCAAAAACACTCTTTTTCTTAGTTTGCCAGCAGTACCATTTACAGCCAGGTGTGGGAAACACAGAGGGATCTGCAGCAGCGGCTGTAGCATCCCTGCATGGATGACCACTGACCTTTATGAACAAGAGGGCTACTGCAATGCCCACTGAACAGCCAGTCCTCAAGGGCACTCAGGGAGGATGTGAAGGCGCAAAAAATGGGCTTAGTTGCTGTGATATCTGGCTCATGGGGTTGGGTTTTTTTTCTTTGTATGGTACCCTGAGATCACTAAAGTACCTGCTGGCAGCCATTTCCTCCTCTGTACCTCACAGAGAAAACATGCTGCTCTTCTGTGGTGACTTAGCTGTTGTTTGTGCTTGGCTTTTGTGTTCTCCAAATCAAAAGTAAAAGCCTGTCTTATTCTTAAATAACCACCTTATTCTTTCCTTACTGAGGATCTTATTACAAGCAGAAAAAATTCTTCAGGAATTGGTTAAAAGCATCCTGGCAGTGAAATACAGCTTTGTTTTGCTTAGCTTTCTTCAGACAAAGTGTTTGCAGTTTTGTGTGTTACACCTTTCAGATACAAATAAAGATACAGACTATCCTGTAAAATTACGACAGGGATTTGAAGTTTTATACTACTCATGGGTACTGGAATCCTACGTGAGGATGTCTGAAGAAGAAAAAGTAAACAGAGAAGGGAAATGCATGGTTACAATATTGATTAGCATCCTATATCTGTAAGTTATCCCACTGAAATTGTAGCAAAGTACTCTTCAATAGGAGTAAGGCTAGGGAAATCTGCCCTGAATGAGCGCTGGGAGGGTGCAGAGAAAGACACAGAGTCATCTGGAGTTGACCAATGGGTAGCAGCTGTGAAATGGACCCCCAGAAAGAAAAGGTATTGTTGACCTTCTTGTCACAATAAGTGATTTCAGTCTAAAGACTGTCTTCCTATCCTTGTAAATGAGTGGTCAGTATTGGTGGTCAAATCTTTCATTTTTAGAGATAGCTCCTGTCTGCTGTGTCAAGAAAAAGACTACCTTGGCACACAGCGACTACCTTGTTATCATTTTCCCATGATGTTATCTTTAGCTTGTGGCAGTGTTTTGGTAACCTTGGGATCATACCTGCTCTGCCTCAGGAAGACACACGATGACAGATAACACAAGCATGTAGTACAGAGCTCACCAGTCTCTGTGTGACTTCCAGATCAGAAGGGAATAGGTATCACAGAAGAATACCAATCAAACTTGAAGCTTTTATCTTCTGAGATCCCATGCCTTCTGCCCCTTTCAAAGATTAGCTGAAAGCTTCAACCTGACATGCAGGTGCAAGGAAAATGCCGTTTATACTTCTTGCTCCACCTTGCCACTTCATCAGACTGAATCGGCAATGACCTTCCCCACTGCAGTCCTGCCCAAAGCAACGACCTTCTCCCATCTCCTTCTCCCTTAGTGGTGGACTCAGAAAAAAATATTTTATAAGGCCTCATCTTCCTCACTGTCTGTAGGCTAATGTGGATAACCTGACATGCACATAAAGCTCAGCAGGGTTATTCATCAGGGTGCTCACAAGTATGTGGTGTGGGAGAATCCTATGCAGTGCTGTCCTCCAGTCTCCAATTTGGACCCATTTTGTTGTTTCTCTTTAGGATCAAGAAACGTACCCTCTGTGATTTCCTGTCCTCTCTCTCCCCATCTATTCAACTCATCAGCATGTGCATTAGAAGCAAATCTAGAAATGCCCTGCTCTTGTGTCAGTAAGGAGTCATGCTTCTCATGCTTCTCCAGCCACCCCCAGGAGGTGGATTTGTAGTATTTGAGCAGTAACTGACATATTTGCCAATGCCACAGTATTTACATGTTCAATGAGAGCCTATCTCCTGGAGTTAGACAAGCTGACCCACACCATCATCTGAGAGGTCCCAGAATCAGAGACAGGTCCCAGAGCCCTGTGGCTTTTCACAGGAAAACTCTGCTGAGGCTGGGGTGTTCACTTTAGAATCTGTGTATTTTTCAGTAGAATCACTGGAATCACTACCAGTCAGTGGGAAGAGTGGCTTCACTTAGTTTTTTTCAATAAAGCACTTCAAATGCTACTGCAACAGAGCTTTCCTGTATTTATTTAATTCCTTTTAAGGCAAAGAGCCTCAGTGCTCATCTCTCATTGTTGCTGAATAGAATCCAGAGCTGTTACAAGTCCCTGAAAGGCATTTTCCCATGTAAATAATTCAACACAGATCTTGTGCATGGTGTCTATGCTCACAGAGAGGGAATCTTATGTTTGTCGTCTGTAGGACTATTCATGCTTTTTCAAAATGTATGTCTATATATTTGTTCTGAAATCACTGTCATGGCTTCTAAATCTTTTCAGGTGAGAGGACCAAAATGAGAGGGTGCCATTGGTTTGCTCGGGGAACCAGAAGAGAAATGCTGGTATGTTGTTTATCTCATATACTGCCTGGGTTTCAAGCATGCCTTGGATACCCAGAAACCTCTATCAAATGAAGTAAGGGTTTGCAGGACTGTTTCTCATGGGGCTGAGTACCATGCTAACATGTGCTGTCCTCAGATCTGACCCTTCCAGTTGGCAGCTTCAAGCACTGTCTATGAACCGTGGAGACCATATGCTTTTTTATCACCCAGATGTTTTTTTCCTAGTGTCACGCTCAAGTTCACCAGAGAAAGTCAGTGCAGGGTTAGCTGATCTCCATCCACATTTTCAGGTCCAGAAAGCAGGTGTCCATCTTCAAAGCCTTTCAATTACCTGTTTATGTATCAAGCCAGTTCATGCATAAAGTTTGTTGACCTTTTTTTTAAGAGCAGTACATTGTCCAAATTCTCTGCCTGTCAATCCTTACTAGACCTTTCATTTCTTTATGCCTTTCAGCCCTGTTCTTTCTTTTTGGTCCATTTTTTCATTTCTCCTGCCTAGGTCCTGTGATTCTGCAATTCCTTAAAGATACTTTTCCCATGTTATTTGTTCCTTTAGCAGCTTTTACCCGAGAAGCATCTGATATTTTTAACATCCTCCTTGAGTTCTCTTCTCTTACAAAAACATAAGCAACCTTCTAGTGGAAGGTCAAATACGATGGCAATGTTCAGTGGCACCAAAACAAAGAATTTATTGAAAGGAAAAAAGAAAGCAAAATTGAATCTTTCTGTAAGAAATGCATGTCTCTTAAAACACACTATAGCATTGCTGTACATTGACTAGATAGCAAAGCAGAAGGAACCTTAGTCCTTCTTTCAAAAGCAAATCATTCCTTTCTTGTGACAAAATTACGTTTTCTCCTAATCATATGGTTTTGTTTTAAGCAGAAATAGAAGCAACAGTAAACATCTATCAAAAAAAAGTTTAATTAAAATGTTAAATACCCTTCCATAGAGAAATCTTCTTTCCCAGCAATAAAATCTCACTACAGAGTTAATTATTTAAAGTAATGTATTTGCCTCTCTGTGTCTGTATATAAGAGATTAACATATTAATGGGAATGTAATTATGTTATAAAACTCCTTTTTATTTGCGCTGGGTTTCAAGATGCAATGTTTCAATGACATCTGATATCTTTCCTCCTTTGTAACCTCAAGTGTACAGGGCACATTTTTTAATGATGATTATTATTATCATGGTAAAATAGAGTTTTGAGTGTCACAAAAACAAAATTTTCCTATTTCTTCCTTTTTTCTAAAGGTCTTGAGTTCATCTTTTTGAATACTAACAGTATGCTTTCTTGTGGGTCTTCCTCCATAAATATTTGTTTACTGGCAAACTAGCCGAATATGAGATCATGTAGCTTTTCCCTTTCCTATTACAGGTGTAAAGCTTGTTCGTCCCTTTGCTCATAAGAAGCTGCTAGACGGTGTGCTATGAGTTTTGTGATCTCAGTTCACCCCACTCAAACCATGTGTCCACACCACTGAAACCAACCCACACAGGCACATGCCTTAGGGCTCATGTCACAGCCACACGAAAATTGGTTCCTGTTGACTTAATAACCTGTTGATCAATAATGATAATATCCCTGAAGCACAGTGAAAAGGTTAGTGTGTAGCTTTCACTGCTGGTGCACCCCTTCCATGGTCAGACAAGAGAGTCAATGAACTGCCACCTCTCTTCAGCATGGCCGTGCAGGGGAGATGTTCACATCACCAACACACTCAGACTTGGGCTGGCAATTTGGTTCTGGATTTTCATCTCACGCAGAAGCCAGAGACCACTGATTTGGTTCTGGATTTTCATCTCACGCAGAAGCCAGAGACCACTGATCAACAAACCAATGGTACTTTGACTCTATAGAGGAGCTGCTGCTGCTTGCCTGAGGGCATGAACTCCTGGCTTGCCCAGAGGTAAGAAGTTGCTAATTAGAAGTATCTTTTCTATGTGCAGAAGTATTTTATCGTGGTTGCTGCAGAGTTCTGGGCTCAGCTGGATCAAGGAGCTGGACTGTCTCTGGCAAAGGTAAGTTATTTTGTTTTCAAGAGCAGCAGTGGTTCCCATTCCTGCATGTTGTGCCGGATCTGAAGAAATCCGGTGGAGGCTCTCGGCCAAGTGCCATGCCAGGCCTCTGGAGATGACACCAGGAAGTTTGCTTATTTGGAAGCCCATGGCTCCAACTATCCCAGGCTATAAGTCTGCAGTATTGACCACATCCACAAGAAGTCGTCTATGTCTACAGATGATTTTCAATAGGAAGAGTCTTCCCAGAGCATCTTACTCAAATTTCATCAGATTTCAGGTGGCTAGGTGAAGAGAACAGAACGCTATACTGAGTTTGATAGTTATAATGATAGTAAATTTGCCTATTTAAAACCCCACATTTTCAGCTATCAACTGTTATTTTGCTGAGCTGTCTAACAGCATCTCCACTCAGTAAAAGCAGAAATGAAAGCTCAAAAGGAACTTCAGTGGTAATGTAAGAGCAAAGGTAAATCTTAACATATGTCTGAATATTTTGGAGGACAGATTCCTCTTCACTCTTATTGAAATTTTAGGTGAAGTCTCATCTAACAAAGACCTGATCTTTTTCTTCTTCCCTTCCTGTTCTTTTCCCTCTCTGAATATTCCACTTTTTTCTAGATATGGAGCAATATGTTCTCCTGTAAAGGTCCTGTCTCTACTTGTACACCCTCCTTTTCATG
This sequence comes from Tringa tobata, assembly GCA_033628505.1. Taxonomy (NCBI): domain Eukaryota; kingdom Metazoa; phylum Chordata; class Aves; order Charadriiformes; family Scolopacidae; genus Tringa; species Tringa tobata. The sequence goes on from JAHREE010000287.1 coordinate 2,316,443, forward strand.
CCTGGAAAACCCCTTAGAGTGTGTTATTCCTGCAAAGACAGAAGAATTGAACAATAATATATTCTTCTTCAATGCAGGTATGAAAGGGACATTTTTTCTCTGCTCTGTGAATGCGAAGACAGATTTTCCTTTTTCCCACTCTAAGAAAATTTTCAGAGCCTAAGTGCTTCAGAAAGGGTCAAATCCATTGGAACAAAATGCAGGAAGCCATCACTGCTGTGTGCAAGATTTCTCTCTCCTACCCGCCCACTGGTCCCTCCAGTCTAGATTTGATCCACTCATCTCATTTATTCTGAAATGATTTCTTGAATAATTCAACAATTTCCAGGAATTTCAGTAGTGATTTTCCTCAGTGATCTTGCATTACTTCTGCATACCTTCTCTTTCTCGTGTCAGAAGGAGCGCTCTCTCATCTGTTTAAAATCCTTTCTTATGAAAACTGGATTAATTTTTTTCTCTCTCAGGAGTCCCAGGGCAGCCTGTCCCTCTCCCTCCAGATGAATTGAACTCCAAATGAAGAAAGAGCATTCTGGATTGATTCAACTGCAGGAGGAGCCTGGGAGCCACTTGCATGCCACATGAGTGGGTCTGCATTCCTGGCAGAGGGCAATACCGAATCAGCAGGACTGAGTGGTGAGTGAAAGGCTACAGCCTTTGGCACAATAAACCCAAGCTTTCTTGACAAACATATTTTAAACACAAATCCTTGTAAGTTGTGGGAAATCCTGTCAAAGTGTCTAAAATTGTTTTTACACAGAATGAGAGCAGCAGTTTAAATAGCTAGAAGAAAAGGATCAGTAGGATGAGCAAATAAGTGCATAACACATTGGTATATCACATTAAACAAGCCATGGATCTGGGCAAAAGGCAAGCAGGAGGAAAATGTGAGAAGCATATGCACTCTCTCAGTCAAAACTTCATCTCAGTCAATACTCCATCTCAGTCAATAGGAAAAACAGTTCCTCTGATGCAAGACAGCTTTGGAGCTGGTCCAAGCCCCCTCAATATGTAAGTTTGGCAGGGCAAAGAAAAGATGGAAAATAGAAGATAGATTAGTGTGAAGGGACTGAAATGAAACAGGGTGTGCCATGCAAACTATTCCCTCTGGTCTGCCAAAGACCTCCTCTGTATCCACAGTGGAGAAGAAGCCTTAGAGGCAAACACTGAGCTTCCACCATCCCATAATTCAGATCTTTTCTTGTAATTGTATCTTCAAGCAAAATGGTTACTGTAAGCACTCTGCTGGGTGCCAAAGTATCTCATATCTCCCCATCAGAAGCAGGAGCATTGAAGCATCCCTCCATAACATTGACGGATCAAGGCTGCAGCATTCAGCCTTCCCCAGAAGACTATCACTTTTCACTTCTCTTTTTCCTCAGAGGATGCAAATGGCTAAAGATTTCCTATCCTACAGGGATCCTGGATCCAGCTCTCTGCTTCAGCTCTTTTAGGCCTTGCTTGCCCTACCTGAGAAATTCCTCAGCATTGCCACCTTGTCTTCAGTGGAGGAGAAACTGGTGCTGGGACAGAGATACGGACAAGGAGGAGCCCCTGTAGTTTGCTTCATCTTCAGCACCACATTGCCCAGGCTCTTCACAATTTTAGAGACACTCAAAGTAATATCTGTCACTGGGGCCCAACCTTTTGTTTTGGCTAACTTTGGCTCAGAGGGGAATTCATCAAGAGTGGAAAGAGCACAGCTAGGAAGACCTAGGGAGGGTGGAGGCAATCATGCACCTGTGAACTAAATTCAGATATCAGATGACTTTGGTGTCATGCAGAAGCAGTGCATTAGACCTGTTGGTCAGGAACATACTTGAATGTTTAGGAGATAGAGGGAGTCACTGGCAGCTTAGGAGAAGTCTTGCTTTTCAAAATGAAATCTCTTCAGGAAAAATGGTCATTCTAAGCTCCCTATTGGGTGCAGTAATGTCTCATTTCTCTCTCCTAAAAACAGTCATACTAATGTAAATCATTATGGAATTAAGCATTCAAAATTCTTCACTGAGTTATCACTTCTTTAAGCTGCTTTATTAGTTTAATGTTGGGGTTTTTTATTAAAAACAGTTTTAACTATGTGTACAGACAGCCTTCACATAATTAATCTAATTTTTACTGTGTATTTTTTTAAATCTACTTGGGTTTGGGAAAGGTGTTTTATTTATTTGTATTTTTTGCCTATAATTCAGTGTGGTACAAACACTTTTTTTCTCTCATGGCATCTTCTTTGAACTACCAGGTTCTCTTTGCAGGTTTCCTCCACGCACCAAAGACCAGTTGGTCCTTGAACCCATGTCAAATGATAGTTGCCTCTTAGATCTTAAGGGTATGCTATCTGCGGGGAGACAACCAGGTTCCTCTGAGACGCAGGGCTCACTGGTCACGTCTACTCCTTCTGTCTTTCATGAGGAGTTTGGGGAATGTGTGTTTGATGGTGTCCTCGAGGACCAATTACAACCCCCATCAAGGTTCTCTTTCCTCCCACATCCAACTTCAAATCACCCACTCATCAAAAGCCTTTCTACACAAACTGTCCTGGGGAACAGAGAGGGTAGCACTCAGGAAGCTCCCCCTTCTGCTCTGAGAAACTTTTTTCACTTCCCTTTGATGTTACAGCCAAAACCGTACTGTTCTCCACTACAAAAGTTCTTCTGGCAACAAACAAAGCAATGACAATAAATAGTTGCAGGCCCTACAGTGAACAATTAGTATTCCAAACATGAAATTAATTTGTCCTGAGAATATAGGAACCTTGTAATTTGGTTCACTTTTATTTTATTGTCAGATACGATTCATTTTCTACATGATTTTATGGTTGGATAGGATTCATTAGAAATTTTCCCCAAACTACCTCTATTAAATGAAAGAGTGGGGGCAAGATCCTTTCTATTCTTTTCACTGCAAATATTGTGCTGGCTTTTCTCCTGCAAATGAGCCTTAACTCTAATCTATCCACACACAATGCTCAGTTCTGGAGCCTTGAATTTTTTTTCTTAAGTTTCATTTTAATTTTCACTGCCAAAGAAGATATTTCTCTAAAGATATTCAAATAAAGACTTTTAAAAAAAAAAAAAAAAAAAAAAAGAGAGACTAGCAAAGGCTGCTTAACTATAGGATGAATAGACAGTCTCTCTTTTTTTATGTCAGATTTTCAAAACTTGCCTTGAAGTTAATTTTATTCAATTCTGTGCTTTGTCCCTGCCTAAATATGTGGCAGTCCTTGAAGAGAAAGTGTTCGCATGGAGACTTCTTCTCTTTTTGGAGTAGCTATATAAGCAAGAAGGCACCAACAACCAGACACCCCCTCGAATGCTCAGCCATGACTTAGCTGAGTTAAATTCCCTCCATATTGAGACAGACAGGGAAACGTCAACACTCCTTTCTACAGGAAGGATGAGAAGTGCTGTGGAAGACATTTTCCAGCCCCCTGAGCAGGCAAGGTATCTCAGTGACATGTCTTTGTCATCACCCCTCTTTGGATACCCTCTTCTCTTAGGACAATGATCATCCCCTCAATCTGTGTATTTCCCAAGTCACTTTCAGGCACTGTTCTGATTTTGATTTTGTTTGTTTATTTGTTTCCTTTATTTGTTTTCTTTTAATAATATATTACTAATTTACCCTGCAATCTCTTGCCAGAAAAGGGAGAAAAGAAAAAATTCCATACACACAAGATGCTATGCCCCCAAAATAAATAAATGAATAATGACTGTGTCTACCAGCTCTGAAAGTCAATGTGCCCTAAAAGCATTTGCAATTCTCTATTGCTCCTCTGCCCGAGCCAGCCAGCCTGAAGAGCAGCCCTGGCAGGGGCTCGGTGCTCAGCCTGCATTCGCAAAGCTAAGGTTCGAGGGGCCAGAGCAAAAGGGTGCCAGTTCAGCGGGGCAGATACCCCCACAGCAAGGGCAGGGGTGGCTGCGGAGGGGTTGCTGCAGAGCCATGCTCTCCTGGGGGTCTGCACCACTGGGCAGAGTGGGGTACTGGGCACCCCTGTTTAACAAGGAAGGATGACCCCATGGTTACAGCAAAATGAGCTTTCTGCTCTGTGATGCAAGTCCTCTGTGACTTTGAGACAGTCGTGTCAGCCTGCAAGCATAAATATTTATAGGTGTCTCAGATATATCAGGAGACTTAATGAATTGCAATTGGGGGTGCGAGTGGCAGTGAAGGAGGCTACAAGCCGTAAACCTCTGGGTTGTGTAGTAGGATTTCCTGATGACATGGTAGGGCAGGGATGGTATGGCCACCTCTGCTCCCACTGCAGCTGCCCAGTTCACTTCAGCATCAGTGTCAGGGAGATGTTAAAATATCTTGAGGTATCTGGGTTTAGTCTACTTTTGTTTTTAGTCCCACAGGATGTCAACTGGATCTGTGTGTCACAGAAGACCTGACCTCTCTGGTACAGTCAATCTGCAACACAGCTGATGACATGAAAACAGCCAGCACCAGCATCACCTGAGATGTTGGGAAAGCCTGTGATCAGTCAGAAATCTCTGGATCTAATATTTATACTAGAGTGAAATTTTAGCATATAAGGAGAAAAAAAAAATAAATTGCTGGTGTCAACAGTTATAAGTATATGCTTCTGGCCATGAACCACTTAGTTCATATGTTCTGTATGTGTTTTCCTGGTAAGAAACAAGAGCAATGCACATAACATGTGCTAAGCTTCTTTCCTTCACTGACTCATTGAACTTCAATGTCTTTCTCCACAGTAAATATTCACTTGTTTACAATCACACATATAAAACAAAGCTGTAGCTGGTAAGTAAATTACTATTCTGCCTCACTCAGAGACTTCTTATGCCAGAGAAAGCAGATTACTTCAGTTATAGGCCACACGATACAGAGCAAAACAAAAGAGGATGAGCCCTCTTTTCTCAGGAAAAGGCAAAAAGGGCAACATTACTGCTGAGGATACTAACGGATCTTTATCTTATCCACAGACAAATGCTGACATGCTCCATTCCTTTGTCTGTTCTTGAAATTTGATACGGATTTGGCACAATCTAAATCAGTAACTATCAAGCCCATGGCCAAGCAACTGCTTCCTTGGGCAACATCCTAAGGGCTGAAATAGAAATCCTGAAAATTAAATGGCATAAACTTATCCTAGGAATGTGTTCTGAGCCACTAACCTCAAAACAGAAAAAAATAATTGAAAAGTAAATAAAAATGAGCAATAAGTAAATAAAAATACATATTGGTATTGTTTCTCTTCTGTCATCTTTGATGCTTTTTGCAAACCTGGGCAATTTTCACAGCATTTTCTGACAGAAAAAGAACCCTGTAGTCCTTATAGGTATATATGACTGGACTGTTGCAACCATATATTGTCATGTCATGACCAGTTCTGGATTAGTATTTGTATTTGGAGAGGAAGAAGAGGTTAAAAGCTCACAGATGTTCTCCTAAATTTTTATTTTTTTTCCAGGTTGTGTTCATTGAGTCAGCCTTGCTTTTGGAAAACTCAGCCAACTATTGCTGATCAGTGGACCAAATCTGTGCTACATATCTGGTGTGACTAGAAATGACAGCAGAATATTGAGATGACCTCTGGTTCTTACCCAGAGGAAGGCCTCAGTTGGAGCTGTGCTGGCGTCTGTAATGACACATCTATAGCTACTGCAGTCTGAAAACTCATCTGCTCACTGCTAACCAGCTCTGTGGTGCTAATTCAATTACTAGGAGCAGTTGCAAAAAAAAATAATAAAATCCCACACTGCCTTCAGAAATGTTCAGTCTTATTGAGCCAGAAGGCCAGACAATGTATAAAATTTTCTTTATGGGTAGGTACGGTTACAGTTCCCAAGCATATTGGATGGGGTCATAAGTGTGCTTAAGTACTGGTAATTTATCCTCTGCACAAAACTCTGATGTACACCAAGTGAGCAGGATTTCATCCTGTTACAATGACGCCAGCCTTGCCTTTCTTTTTCACCTATGGTAATCTTATTTTGTAGTATTATAAATGAAAATGGCATTGCTGCTTCTTCAGTCCAGCTACAATACTTAGCTTACCAGTTTCTTTCTCTCTTTTAGCAGACTATTTTGACAGAACCCTGTGGGAAAAGACTGTGATATTAGTATACCGAAGTGGATGCACAGTGAGAATACAATGGCCAGAAAATTATGGGGAGAAAAACTAGAGGAAGCTGATCAAGTTGACTACTGATCAGAAATACCGGCACCTGGTGCTGGTCACTAACCAGCTTCAGTGTATGGGTGAGAGGGAGAGAGAAAGACTTCATGAACAGCTGGGGAAAATTTTCAAATACATCAAATGCACCAAGGCACAAGCTCAATGATGTTACTCAAAGTAATATTTAAAGAGTGTGGGGCATTTTTTCAAGTGTATTGGTGATTGACTGAGTTTTCTGTGCTTCTGCTCAGGCGCACACACACAAGATAACTTCATTTTATGTTTGGATTTTAGTATACCTGTATGTATTTTGACATTTGTATACTTTGATTTTATTGCCATACAGAAGAAAATGGACTAAGAGAGGCCATTTCCGTGAGCCATTTAATAAATCAGTGCAGTAAAGGTGGGCATTTTGATGACCTATTTGAGATGCTGAACCACGAATGTAAACACATTAGCTGTGTCTCACTATACATAAACACACCAAGTTAAACACCACGAGCGGTAAATATATACGTTCATATATTATTAACCAATAGCGTGCAAATTCAAAGCTCTTTGCAAAGCTCAGGAAGAGGAATGAGGTGCAACATTCAAGAGAGCTTTGTATTGTGAAGGTCACAAGTACCCACTGCTTGCAGAAGACTGGGTGGGGTGGCAGGACACAGGGCTGCCCCATGGCAGAGGAGCACTCAGTGCTTGAGGTGTTTCACTACAGGGATGCAGGCAGTGCTGTAAGGTGAGCAGAGGCTGCAGAGAAGCAGGGGTAACGGAACAAAACAGACTCCTCAGTGTGGTCTCCAAGCCAGGAGTTGTCGACTGTTTTTCCCTGGTATTTTATATTCCATTACAGCGGTCAGGCCACTGCATTCACGCCTCTTACCCTCCCACAGAGCAGGGAGCATTTGGCAGTATGTGACAGAAATGTGTAATCATGTCCAGCTGCACTACCTAAAGAAGGACACCAAACTAGATTTTCCACTAGAGACAAAAGCCTGTGCTGCCCCCCAGAATGCTTCTTCCATGCTGTGATGGACACAACACTGTGTCAGATCACAACTTCCTTCCAAAGCTCAGAAAACACTGTTTGATGAGTCATTTTTAACAAATATTAAAGTCTCGCATGTTTAATAGTTTTCTTCGCCATTTCAGTAGAACAAATATCCACAGGTGTAACTAAACAAGAAAGCCTTAATAGTTTCTCCTGTTTTATGTTTATCCTGGTTTTGTTTTAACTAATGTAGTTGTTCCTTTTTCTTTCACTCTTTATACATGTGGTAATTGTGTCGAGTAACTTTAATTTTATCCTAATATATATGAAGGATAAATCTTTCTTGTCTCCAGCTATGCTTTTTTTTGCTGGTCAGCAGGTAGAGTAGAATGGGTTCGGTTTTAAATTTTTTAAAGAAAGATTTTCAGGAATGTTCTTTTCTGATAACTTTCCTAAAATGACAGAACAAGAACAGGTTCAGATTATGTATTTAATTGTAAATGCTCATTTTGAAGAAAAAACCCTCAAAAGCCTCCATTGCTGTCATTACTCACATTGCCATCATCCACCTCTGAAACACTTTGCGTCACAGGTGAGATTTTCCAACCCAAAATTTCAGAAGTCACTTTTTCAAAATGCTCCAGCAAAGAAATGTGCCAAAGGAATGTAGCACAAAAAGAGAAAGTTGTTGTGACTGTCTTCAGTAAGCTTTAAAATAAATTATACAAATTAAGAATCAAATTTGAAGGGGTTATCTACATATCTGGAAGGTTTGGGGTTTTCTTTCTATTTTCAGGACAGCTATAAAAGAAAGATGTTGCAAGGTTGTCCTCTGAACCAGGAATCAAATCAACACAAGCCAATAGAAAAGATGCTGTTGTCAAATCCGGACAATGCTAATTTTTATTCTGAGTAACGGGCTACTATGTTTTATATACTTATAGTGTAAAGTAAAGGGGTTCAGGTGCTCCAGGTTCACAAGGTAGCCTTCTCCTAGCATTTGTGTCTCACTTGAGGTGAAATCACATCTCAGGCCAACAATGAAAATGAGGGAACTGTATTTACAAGTATTGGGTTTTTTTGCAGGAGTTGAAGTTTCATGATTTAAAAATACTAATAACTCAGCTGAAGAGTTTTCAAGAGCTTCATTTTAAAACTATTTCTTCTTGCTTCCAGAAGATATAGGTGAAGAAGTAACTTTTATACATCTGTTTGCCTAAACATCCATGTTGTGTATCCAATATAAAAGATGTCATTCTTGTTTGAGAGTTGCATATAAATGCAGGTAGTAAAGACTGTGCTTTTAATATTAGGAATCAGGCTCTGAAATACATAAAATACAAAGAAGAGCAAAGTTAAAGTCCCTTGTGAGGACTGGAAAACAAGGGCTGTTGAAAGCTTGTAAAGGGTAAAGTGCTTTAGTAGAGCAGAGAGTGAGGTGGGGATTTTCACCTCAGCTTTTGTCTGTTGCCCAGAACAAGGCAGCTGCAGGACAGATTTCTGTGAACAATGATGCTTTTTCAAATGCTCAGACCAATGAACAAACAAGCCATCTATCATCCCTCTCCCTCAGCTCTGGAGCCATTATGTGTCATTTGGGCATCTGAGCCAGCAGAGATTTCTCCTTACCCCCAGTAGCCAGGCCAGCACTTTCACATCTCTCCTTCCCTCCTCAACTCCAAGACAATGTCTATGGGACACCAGCCCAACATGGCTTCTCTGATCTCTTACCATTTTTCCATGGGTCAGCAGTAACATCCCTATAAAATATAAAAACAGCGCAATGATTTCATAATGGCTGTTGATAAAAACTAATGAACTGTTGCAGGTACTCAACCACTATAGGTACAGGATATCAATGAGCTGTTTAAAGCAATTGAATTGCTAGCTACTTAAAATGCATCTTTGTGCATTCTGGCCCACACCCAGACTGCCTAAACTAATTTCACTACCTACAGTTGTTACGCAGCCAGACATCATGTGAATGTTTTTGTATATTAGCCCTGTGTTTGTTTTTGATCAGCTAACATGGCAAAGAAAACCAAGTCAGGATGTTTTGAGTCTGTTTACCCAGTTTTCATCTACTGTCGGTGGTACACTGAATTGATTGAAATTTGAACAAAGAGATTATGCAAAGAAAGCAGGGTGGCATACGTTTGTGCTATGATTTTCCCTTTCCTAGCATATCCAAGATGATTTTTCACCTCCCTCCCTCAAACAACACCATGAAGAGCAAAGATGAGCCCAGGGCTTGGGATGCAGCATCTGGGCTTTGTAGGAAGAGAAGCAGAATCATGGACATCAAGGGCAAACCAGACAGGGACATCTCAAAGGATCAGCCTGAGCACTGGGGAAGTATATTATTTGTTGTCAGTTCCAAGGTGTTGGTTTTTTCGTCCATCATTTTGATATTGGGGTGGTCTCCATGGAAAATGAGCAGCAATGAAAAATCCACAAGCAGACTAACTGAAGACTCTAGGCTTCCTTTTTTAGGACCCAAGTAGAGTTTGGGGTTAGGTACTCAAAGCTGCTATTAGATAGAAAAGAAGCCAATTAGATTTTGAGACTGGAAAAGTTATTTCTATTGGGGGAAAAAAGAAATCCTATACAGAACTTCCTATTAAATTAAAAATATCTGCTTCAGACAGAAGACATTTCTAAAGTAAACATTTATTTTATTTCAAAATATTTCTGACAAATATCAAAATAAAAGAATTCAGAAAACCTCACTTGGTTTTCATCCTTCCTGTTCTTGTCTTATTGAAGACAGCAAAAGAAATGGTTGAAGTTATTTTCTCTCCTTCCATAACTTAATTGAAACCTTTCATTATGCTTTTTTTCCTGTGGACAAAATGAAAAATGAGATAATCTGAGGAGAAGGTTTGCAAATTAGATTTATTTCCAGAGGCCAATGTGATCTTCAGAGCATAGCTTGAACAAAGTCACTGCACCCCGATCTGTGTCTGCTTCTGGACCTATAAATTGGAGCTAGCACTGTTTTCCTCAAGGAGGTGGCTGGAATATGAAGGGGAGCTTGTGTCATACCTCCAGGATGCAAAGGGCTAACCTATCATTTTTAATATATGTCTTTTAAATGATCTCTTTATTTTTTTTTCCCCTCTACCTCTGTTTGGTGGAAATCAGTCTGGGGAGAATGGTGTTGTGGGTAAGACAGAGAGGGATTGCTGTGCTCTGCTGGCCAAAATTGGATTTTTTTTCAGAATGTGTTTCTGTGGCTCACAAGCTCCAACTGTTAGGAAGGATTTTCCTCCCATTGAGAAGCCTGGGCCAGGGCACAGGCATCTGGCGACAACTGGACCTTTTTCACCGCCAGTCTAATGACAGCTCTCAAAGCCCTGCCTGGCAAGAGAACTGTTACACGCTGCATAGCTCCAGGACACGTTATGGGCTCTTATTCCATGTTTGTCACCCTTTTGGAAACTGCCCCTGTCCCTTTTAAGCCTCTGACATCATGTGTTTAGGTCTTTGGATGCTCCTCCACCATGAGCAATTCATCTCCATTAGCTTCACCCTTGCCCATTGTTGCAATCCCTGCAAACCTTCTTCAGGCCTCCTCAAACCCAAGAAAAATCAGCCCTTGAATGGCAGAGAGCTTTCAGGGGAATATTTTTTGATCAATTTGGAAAAATATTGAGGCGTGCATGATCTCGGTGGCTTTTGAACAGCCATCAATCTCCTGCCCTCCACACAACATAATCATTTCCCTGTGTTAAATGCTTAGCCTACCATTTGTGAGGCTTTGATCAATTGAAGATGAAGCATTCACACTGAATTTTAAACAAAATGAATTAAGAGTGAAGGGAAACATGCAGCTGATGGTAAGAGGGATCACTACTTTCCTTGGTGGTTGAAATGGTCACACACCTTTGCATTTATGCTTGTTAGTCACTTAAAATCAGGAAATAGACACAAGCTTTTTAGGCAGCAGCCACATCTCTCTTTAAAGGTCTAGGTCCTGAAGGACTTACTGGAATTTTATTAAATGAAAAAAATATCAAGTAACTACTGTGGGCCCCACTTTGCACAGGAAAGGACAGAGAGGGGCCAAGCACCCGAAAAGGCTGCACTGCTCCATGGCAGTGCAGCTCCAGCAGCCACTGCATGGTGCTAGGTGAGTCCGGTTTTTCCTTCTGCTCATCTCCCTTCCTCATCTTTTTGAGAAGCAAATACAAACCCCTGCAAGTCTCATGGCAGAAGTACTTTCAGAGGGGTAACATAATCACTCAACATAGTTAATATCATGTGGAAAACAGATGCTCATGATGAACTTCTCAGTCCTTCGGAGAAAATCGTTAGAAGAGCCAGTGACTGTAAAGGATCAAATGCAGCTCTGAAACAGGATTAAATTTCCTAGCAGCAAAGTTAGTTAAACACTGGGGGAGTATACAAGAGAAAGGGACTTGAAGTCACTCGAAGTCTTTAGGAAGACAGTAGGTATCCTTAAGTAAAATGTGCTTGACTTTATAATCCTGGGAAAAAACAGTCAAACAGAATCATATGGTTTGTATAGACCTGGAAAAAATGAGAATCCCTGCAGTACCTCTGGTTTAAAGGTACTTTAAACTTTAATCTCAAACTGGACTGGCTCAATCTGAGTTGGCTAAGAAAGGATCTCACCTCCTCCACCTGTGCCCACAGCCCCTGTGCAGCTCCCTGTGCTGCCCAGAGAGTGAGTGGAAAACCTCCTCGGTTTTGACTTCTCTCAATAAGATAGAATGTTGTCTACACTTTTCTTTCCCCCTCACCCCTGAGTCACAATCCCTAAAGTTGCTTTAGGAGAACACATAACCCAGAATCTGGAAGCAGACGGATGCTGACAAGGTATGTGTGCCCTTGGGGAAGGGTACTTGAACAGAACAGGGCATTTTATTTTTTCCCCACAAAGAATAAAATAGTAAATCAAGCATCAATTCAATGAAAACAAAAAAGATCATAAAAATGGCTTGGATGCCATCAATTTGAAAAATGTCTAACTATTTCTTTTTGGAATTTGTCAAAAGAAATTTCTCGACTTTTCATTTCAGACGGCTATTTTAAAACATAGAAGAACACTCTAAGAAAGAATGAAAGATTAAATAAAAAGGCTAAATAGCTCCAAAAAGAGGGGTTGGAGGGGGAAGCGTAATAAATGGTTTGAAAAAATCATATTAAGGTAAAGAAAAACAAACCGAAACATGTTTTCATTTTACCTAGACAATGTCTTCCCCTGTTACGTTTTTTTCCTGTTCAAACTTCCAAAGAAAATAAAAACACAAGCACCATACTTTCTGTCTGGTTGTGGCTAGAGCCTCTTTTCCTGTTAATTATTTGTCCTTGGATCTGTTCTTCCCACCATCATCAGGATTCTCTGCATCTTGTTTATCCAAGACTCTCAAAACACTTTCTTTATCTAATCTATTTTAAACGTGTTGAAGAACCCTTCATGGTAGCATCTCAGCACTGAAATCTAATCTAATTCATCAGCCAGGAGTCTAGTTGCTTTATAAACGCTAATGGCCAGATGCTGTTACCCTTTCCTAGACTGAAATCGATTGCACTACTCAATTCTGAATAAAAGTGTCAGAATCTGTCCCTCGACTCATAATATCTAATTCTTATCATCATTTCACAGCTGGGGAAACTGAGATACTGTGAAGTAAAGCTGTCCAGGATCACGCAGCAATTCATCCTAAAATAAGCAACCAGAAGTCCAAAGTCTCAGTCCCCAGTCCTCACCAGCGACTACGATCAGTCAAATTGCTGCTCAAGGAATTGGCTTGTGTTTAATGCATGCAATGCATTCAGACTTGTGCCTTCAGTAATAAAGGCTTAACTGTGAAATAAAAGTCCACAACTATCCTGTTTACTGGTACTTGACTGTTGGCTGCTAAGTGAATAGAAATTGCTTTCTTCAGGTCACCAAAAACTAATAATAAAAACAATGACAGCTGATCAGGTTCGTCCTCACCCTGCAGTTACAAGGAGAATGAGGTTATAAACGAGATTTCAGGCTGCACTGGGCTCTCTGGATACTCTGAGCTACATCTCCTGTCCAAAATGGACATAGGACAAGGTGTCACTCTAGGAAAATAATTGCAGTCAGTTTAAGAAGAAAAAGAAACAGTAATGATGAAAATAATTGATTATCCAAGAAGTCCTTGAATAACTTTCATTTGAAGGAGTTTTGCTGGCATACATCATGTTTTCTGGGGGTTTCTCCTCAATTTAAACATACCATGGGTATATGAAACTTTAATATTCCTAGGGACATTTGCATGCAATCCAAATTCTTCTTCTTAAATTGCCTGCTTCTCTCCTTATTCCCAACCTGCTGTTTTAACCTTATGTATGTGAGTTGTAGAGGGAAACAGAGGAAAACATGGCAGGTTTGAACTTAATATATTGCAGCTACATGACACCACACATTTAAGAAAGTTAAAAAAAAAAAAAACCACCAACATTACACCAGCAGATTAAATTTATTATTTTGGTTTTTAGAGTTTGGGGAAAATGGTATTCAGATAGCAGGAAGAACTTGAATTTTTCCACTAGTCACAAAATACTCCCCTGATTCTGTACAGTTATGTACCTTTCGTCCTCATGAGAAGACAAGCTTGCAGTTGATGTTCTCTAAACAGAAAGCATACCCCAGAGAACAGGATGGGTGGATGAGACAGTTGAACCACAACTGCCATGAAGCATCATTAGGGCAGCATTTCAGAACAGAAATACCAGAGACCAAAAAGAAAAACAACACACTTTCAGAACAGCAATACTTACAAAACCTAAGACCTAATAAAATGGAAGAGGTAAACAAACACAAAAAATCCTGCAAAAAATCCTGATGAGCCAAAGATAAAAAATATTGCCATAATCACACTAATGAAAATCATGTCTGGAGTGTTCCCAAGAGCACAAATACTGCAAGTAGAGAAACTGTCCTTTTCCCATGTTTTGAATATGCTAGGTTTCAGCCAGTTTCAGCCAAAGGCCAGAAAAGCTATATTAGGATATTTCCTGAATTTCACTTACTATGCCCTGTTGAACAAGCTCAAGGGCAAGTGTCACAGCAGCATGATTGTCTTATTTTTTTCATGGTACCTGGCTTCTTCCTGACCTGCTCAGACCACAAGAAGATCTCTTTCACTCTCCCCTTGCACATCCCTCTAAAGTATACCCTAAGGCAAGAACTGATAAGGGCTCTCAGTCTCATACTTTGGGGTAGGAGCTTGGAAAACACTGGGAAACTGTCTCATTGACATGATATGGCAGGGGCTTTTTCTTTTGCTCTGTACCATTGGAATATTTAAAAGTAGACCCTAGAAAGAATTTACTGGTGTCAGAATCTGATTTTTCTTCTGATATGAAGCTGTTCACCTGGAAAAAACCCAGATGTGTCAAGCCTTAGCATGGGATTCCTAAATGGTATTCAGAAAAAGAAGAGAAAAAAAGTGGGAGTGGTGGAGCACTGCAAAATACCTAGTACAGAGCCCACTGTAACACATGGATACCCTTCCATGGGCTCCAATTATATTTTTTTTTAAATTACAAATTGGCCCATTTAAAGGCAAGAAGACACAATTTGACCTTCTTGTCTGTCTTCTGACAGCTAGATGATTTCACCTAGCATACCTAGAATCAAATCTCTTTTGGAGAAAGGTTTTCTGACTGACTCTTTGGAGAAAGTCTTTACACACACGAGTGGATCTTGTGAAGCCTGTTCTTACTTGTATTCTCTGCCACTATCCAAATGAGTCTGAGGATAATAACCTGTTGTGAGCAGTTTTCACCATCAATAAGCTCAGGTTTTACGGGAGACAGAGCTATATAAAGGGGTGTACTTAAAATGCATTTAATACAAGGAATGCCATCTTCTAGTATAAAATGTGCCATTGTTCATACATTCATAGATTCAATAATACTGTAATTGTTATGCACTGCAAATAAGCTTCTTGAATTCAGTTCATAGCAGCTGAACTTATGCTCAAGACAATTTTTCTGCAAGCATAGACAACACCACACCATTAGGAATCATGGTTAAAATCTGTTTGGGGCAATACAGAAAAACTAGAAGGAAAAAGAGGAGAGAGAAATAAGATATGGATCTGTAATTACAACTGGCAGAAGAACATGGTTTAATTCATTGGACAGCAATAACACCAGAGATCTGTAGAGTGCCTTGTCTGTAAACATCGTCTGAATTAATCACAAGGAGAGACACTGTAATAATTGTATTTTATTAAAGCTGAACAAAAGACTAAGATATTGTTCTGAATAAATGAGCTAACTGTAATATGACCCACTTCCCTGAAACCTCAGCCACAGCCAAAGCGTCTGATAAATTGTGCTGGAGAAAAAGGCAGAGGAAAGGGGAAACTTTGCAGAGCCACTGCATAACCGTGCTGGTTTTGGCTGGGGTAGTGTTGATTTTCTTTATAGTAGCTAGTACGGGGCTGTGTTTTGGATTTGTGCTGGAAACAGCGCTGATAATACAGGGATGTTTTAGATACTGCTGAGCAGTGCTTTAACAGAGTCAAGGTCTTTTCTGCTCCTTACACCACTCTACCAGCAAGTAGGCTGGGGGTGCACAAGAAGTTGGGAGAGCTGACCCCAACTGACAAAAGGAACATTCCATGCCATTTGATGTCATGCTCAGTATATAAAGCTGGGGGGAGAAAGGGAGGGACATTTGGAGTTATGGCATTTGTCTTCCCAAGTAGCTATTAAACGTGGTGGAGCCCTGCTTTCCTGGAGATGTCTGAACACCTGCCTGCCCATGGGAAGTAGCGAATGAATTCCTTGTTTCATTTTGCTTGTGCTTGTGGCTTTTGCTTTACGTATTAAACTGTCTTCATCTCAACCCATGAGTTTTCTCATTTTTACTCATCTAATTCTCTTCCCCATCCCACCAGGAGGGAGTGAATGAGTGGCTGTGTGGTGCTTAGTTACCAGCTAGGGTCAAACCACGACAATGACCTACTTAGAGAAATTGGTCTTGAGTAGGAACAATCCTTAAACTAGCAGGCCTAGTCCACCCATTTGATTTTTACTTTCTTTTAGAGCAGTCCATGAATAAAGATTGTTTATTTGCTTAGGGTGGCAGCATCTTTTCAGATTGCCTTTAAGAAATAAAACCTCCTTTCATGTTACAAATGTAACACCTTGTTACACAGAAAAGTAAAATACTGCAAGAATTCGAGGAATCATTTTAATAAATGATCAAAAGGGAACAAGTGCTCCTATCTTTTGAATCAATGAGTGTAAAGCATGGGAAATGCTGTTTATGTGAACAAATAAAGCAGAAGACTGACAGATTTCCAAGACATTTAATTCCTTTTTAGAGACATTGTGAGAAAGTAGGCTATTTACCTCGGGATAGTGGCTATATGGCAGAGTAACTATAGATATATATGGATATAGGCAGAGATATCAATATTCTGAGTGTGTGCACGTGCCTATGTTTGTGTGTAGAATACAGGAATTTACTGAGTTTTTGTCTGAAACCAGTTCAAAAAATGGCGTGTCATGCTGAAGCAAGTGTTTCTCTACCCTGTTGCTCTGTACCACCCAGGTTATTCAAGCTCTGCATCTCTGAACATGTCTCCCAAAAACAGTCCACAGGAACAGCAGCGTCTGACATTACAGTCTTAGTTTTCAGGCATATTGCTTCTGAAGGTCTGTAACCCTTTCCTTATACAACACTTCCCTTTTGAACCCTTTTAAGGACTGTAAAGCATTAGATTTAACATCTTATTTCTTCAGCAACACTTTACCTTGTGAAACTCTTAGCAGGCCAAAGCTGTCAAAGTATAGCTCTCTCTGCCTTTTATAAAAGGCTGTGCCAACAGACTGAAGCCCATTAAGGGTGAAAACACATTTTCTGTCACGTATACAAGTAGTTTGGGTTGTAATCTATGCTGTGGAGCTCTCATTCAAGAGCTTTTCCTTTTTTTTTCCATTAGATCTAAAAAAGAAGCAGCAATCTGCTCTCATGCTGCAGACAGGACATTGATACTTTTCAACCACAAGCACTTAGGGGTCTGTTTCTGTTTGGCATGTTGTTTGCGCCTGCTGTATAAGTTTGCTGGGCTGTCCACATTATACATTTGATAACAGATGATTAACTTGTCTGATTTTATCCAACTAACTGCCTGCATTCGTCTTTTTTTTTCTCTTCTAAATGATTGTGTAAAGTGGTATGTATCAACGGACTATGCAGGCTATATACCTTAATTAACATGGTGTGTCCATCTACCATATAGTGTTCTACAGAGACATATAAGGTTTACAAATGCTATGGGATCCATCTCAAGAAGTAATCTATATGGATGCCAAGTCTTTCTAATAACACATCCTCCTGACTCAGCCTTCCTCGTGTTATAGCTCCAGCAGTAAGAAAGATCCTGTCTTTCTGTGAAAGTGAGACTGATAAGTGTAGTGGTCAGCATAAATAAACATAAGGAACAATATTGTGTCTGATTCACTTTCAGTGACATTGGGCTAAATGAGAAATAAATAGGCTGATATTTATAGAATTGCCTGAGGGAATAAAGCTTATGCAGTGGGAATAGGTTGCAAGTATTCACTGACTCTTATCTGAAGTTTTGTCTGAAATATTGTGCCATTACATTTAATTTGCATGTGTTGTCATCTAGGCTATTAAAGAGTGAGATAGAAAACACTGCAAGATGATCGTGATGACTATAGGGATACAGACTGGAAATAAATTATGGTATAAACAGTATAAAGAAGAACAAATCTGTGCAAATAGTCAGTAGATTTGACTTATGTAAGTAGCCAAAGCTCCATGCCATAGCTCCATTCCTTCCCACACCCTTTCTTCATATGACTCTTTGACAGTGATCCAGT
This sequence comes from Tringa tobata, assembly GCA_033628505.1. NCBI lineage: Eukaryota > Metazoa > Chordata > Aves > Charadriiformes > Scolopacidae > Tringa > Tringa tobata. Next base: position 2,334,448 of record JAHREE010000287.1, read on the forward strand.
GAACTTTTGCCTGGTGGTGCTCACACTGCTTTGCATGGAACAAATGCAGGCTGACAATGACTTCTGACACCTCTAGCCATCAGCGTGATAAACTAAAGACCCAAGCCATGCTGTTGAAATAGATTTGTTCTGCTTCTTACTGCAGAGAGATTGCACAAGAACATGTTGGGAGGAGAAAGATATGCTGTACATGCTAGATGTCAGAAAATTTCCAGGGGTGCTTGCCAGTATCACTCTATATGCTAAATTTGTACAAACACAGCAGTTAAGAAGTTGTACTCCAGTTAAAGTGTTGTTTGACAAGATGAACGTATTTTGCTGTCTCCTCTTATCTTGTGAATACTTTATCTGTGAAGGAGAAGAGCAGATATTCTCTGCCTTTCAGATCCAGCCCTTGTGTTAGAGTTAGCATTCGGAGTACATCAGAATCAAGAAGACAATGTGAGTCCCCTTTCTCTGAGGACTTCAGAATAGTGAGAAGACAAGGACCCGTCAATCTCCAGGGTTTAGGGTAGTTAATAATTCTGAATTTAATGTGTGAAAAATACTTTTTTGGTCTTATATATAATTCTAGTAGCACCTAAGAGCAATGGAAAAATGATCCAGACCTTACCAACACTTTCCTGTTCATAAACGGATTTTCCCCCAATTTTTCTTTTTTTAAGTCCTTCAATATGTATCAGAACAACATAGCAACTCTGGAAACTCAGCCCTAGCCTTTTCCCAAAAACAGCAACGGGGCTTTTTAAAGTTCAGGAGCTAAATGAAGGAAATGCAAAGTGTTTGCCATCATTTGCATCCTGGAAAAATCAGTATCACTGGACGTGTGGCCTCTCAACAGGAACATCTGATGGTTACATGGTTTCAGATGCTTTGTCATCCAACAAATTGCATTATTTTACTTGTCTAGTATTTTGATTACATTCACCCTTCTATTTGTCTCTCTCTTCTCATGTCCCTGATACAATATCCGTCATGGATCTTTGTGTTTTGACTTTTCTGGGACTGATATGAAATCAAATGGGACATAAAAGAAATCAAAAGAGAACCCTGTCACCCTGTCATTGGCAGAAACTTCTTCATTAATAACTTTGTTGCAACACCACCAGTAACAACAATAGTTATAATCCTCTGCATCTTCCTGCAATAACTCTGCTTAAGTTTAGGATGTCTGAAAACATTGATCACTGCTGTGAAGTGCCTACTTTCTAAAGACTGATTATTTTTTTTTAAAGTACCTAATCCAAATTGATTTTAACAGAATTTAGTGCTAAATCCTTCTGGGAATCTGAATCTAAATGCCTAGGAAGAGCCAGTGGTTGTTCCCTGATCCTCAACAAATATTCCACCGCTTCCTTTGCTTTTTTGTCTCTGTGAATCAGTATATTGGGAACTAATCTGAGGCTTTGGTAGTACTATTGCTAAGCAGCTCCTGAACAACAGTTGTTAACATTTTGAGGTACAAGAAGGGAGCACGGCACCTAAGGGGAAGGAGTACAGAAACAGCAGTGGCTGCATTTAGCATGGGAAGGAAATAGAAATTTTGCTAACAGGCTGCCAGAGGCGTGCTCGGTACCAGCAACAGCATCTATTACAAGACAATCTGCAACTTCCTTTGCAACTTCCAAGGCCTTTCGCCTACACATTGAAAAGAGAGCACATGCCAAGGGTAGGATATGGGGCAGGGATTTCAAGAGAGTCCAAACTTTAACTTGACTAAGAAAAACTATCACAATTTGTAGCTCCTTTCAGCTGCTAGCAGTCCTTGGCACCCTCCAGATACCAGGCACTGCTTAACTAGCTACTGTTTTAGAGAGTTTAGACTAAGGGTAAATCAGTGATGGTGGAAGGGTGCCAGACTGGCAGATTCCACTAGTGAATCTGTGTCTGTGTCATCTCTTTGTTCATTCCCTTGCATCACTGTATAAACTCCTCTCCACAGGCCCTACTAAAGACACCAATCCATACGTTTCATTTGTCACTTGCTCATTCCTTTTGGAAGATCACTGCAAATGTTTAGAAAAGATATCTCATCCCAGAGACAAAGGATAAAATCCATTCAGTTCAGCAGTCCCACCAAGCTGATACAGGCTGCCCTCCGAGTTCTGCAGATGCAGTGGTCTTTTTGAAATTACCTTTCCTAATAAAACTGCAGCCATCAAGGAGTGCCATAATCCCACAAGATGGACACTAAGCATTTACTTTTTGCAGGATGGATTCAAAGACTGATGTCTACGTAATTTTGTGTTTGTTACTCCAGGGCAACTGACTGAAAATATTTTTGTTGCCATATTCTGATTTGTCAACCTCATATTTTTTAGCTGGGTTTCTTCAAGTGGATAATTGATTCTACCATTTTATATCTGATAATTTGAGGTAAGAAGTTCACTTTTTTGTGCTTGTGCTAGAGAAGGATGAAGACAGACCACGAAGGACCTTTGACTTCTCCCCAAGGAATCAAATACCCTCCTAATTTGATGCAAGGATGTTTTCAAGGTTGTATAACACTGGGTCACTGAAAAGTAATTTTGGGTACTGAGTTTCTAAATACTCTCTCTCCCTCTTCAGTGTCACAGGAGGTTCAGTTTGGGAGTTGTAACACACTCATCTCACACTCACATAGCAATGTGGCCACATCATTTTGAGTGAGGGGCAGATTAGAGGGCAGGATCAACCACTTACTGCGGCAGAAGACTGAGGGATAGAGTTTTCTGGAAAGAATTATGAAGCACAGAAGAAGTTCTCCATACCTTGCCCCTGGCATAGACATTTGGGAAGCAATGCCCTGGATATATTCCCTGTGGTCCCTGAAGGTTAGCACAGGGATATGGGAATTGAAATTGCCATGATCTGTGGCAATTGTGGTCAGTTACGGCAGTACCAACAACACTCATCTGAAACTGAGCTTGTCCAAGTTGTGCTGAGCTCATATCATGTGGTGGAACCTTTTTGCATACCCTGAACCATTGCTGTAGGGGAGCAGAACACATCAGTGCATCAGCTGGTACCACTAATTTGTTCAGGTTCATTTCTAGTCCTTCTCTTTGATATTGAAACTCCAGCTGTGTGATATATGTCAATCGACTGTACACATACTTCCCAAAAGCTGCTAAGTGCAAAAATGTTGTTTGGGCCACATATTAATGTTTTATTTCAACTCAGTATGGTCAGAAAAAGAATACCCATATGTGTGGCCTTTGCATTTGACTTCTCTGCTCATTGGTTCCCTGGAAAGTGCACCCAGCATCTAGGATTATCAAGGACAGGGATAAGGATGAGTGCTACAGACCTTTACTCACACACTGTAAATTCAGAAAAAGGTCAGTGATGTTACACTTGCATGAAACCAAAGGGCCATGAAAAGTAGGCCCACTATGTACAACCAGGACTACATTTTCATGACAAATAACATTTTAATTCAGAAAAGACCTATTGATTTCAAGGGAATTAATGGCAAAGTAAAGTATTGATTTTGGTTAAAATCAATGGAAAACCTCCTTCTCCCTTTGATGAAAAGGAAGGCCAATTCTGTTTAAAAAAAGCAACTAGAAAACATCAGATATAATTCCCAAGTGAAATCGTACAGGTACAATCTCATGGCTAGAGAGAGGATTAAATAATTTCTTACTTTGAAAATTAATTCATTTTCCAGGTGAAAAACATAACAAAGTTCAGTGTGAAAAACCTCCACAGATTTGCAGCCCTTGCACTGACCCTAAATTACTATTTTTTTCATATATATCTTTATCATTAGCAAAGCTACAATTAAAGGAGTAGCCTACAGTAAAGCATTCCTGACTACCCATGTGCATCCACTTGGTATTGCAAAATGATGTTTTATTTTCTCACTTGCAATCTCCATTCATGATACCATATGATGTAAATGACTCCTGGCAGCTGTGCACAGGATGAGAAGAAACAGGCTTAAATTGCAGGGAGGATGAGTTAAGTCTCAATATTAGGGAAAATTCTAGAATGTAAAATCTAAGCAAGACCCCAAACAAACTATATAACAAGAAAGCAGTGTCTGTATCCCCCAACATTTTAAGAATAGCCTAGACGAACACCTGTCAGGAACACTTTAAGTAGATATTAATCTATCCTGAGGAAAGCAGGACAGACTAGAGGACCTTTTGCTATCTTTTCCAGCTTTACTTTTTATGGCTTTATAAATTTCCTTCCAACATGACAGAATTAGCAGTTTTAGCTGACAGTTCTGTGGCTTAATGCATCCTCAAGTCTTGGAGAAAGCTGTGTTTATAGTAGAGTTGACGGATTGTGCCTCATTGAAACAGTTTATTATTTTCATCTTCTTCAGGGGCAACAGAAGAAAAGAGTACATATGTAGTGTGATGAGTTAAGTCAGTGTTATAACCTAAAACAGAGCTTGGATCATGTGGCTCTGACTAGAGTTTGCTTGCTGTTGCAAGCATTCTGCCATGAACTCCTACATTACTCCTTCTCTCTCACCAGGATTAAACAAACTGTTTAATTCAGATGACAGCAAAATGCTCAAGTGGACCAAATCAGTTGTAAGAGCTTTGGAATAAAAAAATCTGAATTAATACAAGAACCTCAAGCCACCTGTCCCCAGTCCACATCTTGCAATAAACCCACAGCCAATAATTTCTCACTTACTGCTTGCCATTTAAGAAAAAGACAGACAAGTGACAAAGGATCACTGCGAAAAAGACACCATTCCTTATTCTCACTTATCAAACTCTATTACCTTTTTCTTAAGCAATAATGTACTGGATTTTTTTCATGAGCTAATACCATAGCTCAATGCCACATTAAAAACATTAAAAGAAACTAGTATGTGTACACAGTGGTAAGTTAATTCCAATGCTAGCAGCACCTCAGGCAGACAGCGCATGCAAAATATACTGTCGGAAAGCAATCTATAGCTCTTTCAGTAGGATGGATTTATCTTCTTTGATACCAGGCAGTTCAGGTAATAACTGAGGAGGAGAAAGAATATGTTTTGAGGGCAACTGTATGAATTCTGCTTATAAATATCACAAACCTATTGAGCCATCTCAGGAACGGCCTAAGTCATATACTCAAGAAGTCTGTATGAGTCAAAGACAACTCTGAATTTACCCATCAGCAACATAGTTGCAAGTAGGTGGAACAATATTCTGGGTTATTGCTGAGATATGAGGCCGTTCACACATTTTCTCTGTTTAGTCTGAGGTGAGGTGGCGAGGTTGTTTTTCAGCAGGCAGCTTCAGGCTTAAAGTACTCAGCCCAAGCTGAGATCTTACAGGCTGAGCACCTTCACTCTGGGTACATTCATTTGACCATCCAGTGCTACTGCTTCTCTCATCTTTTCAGAGTCAGGTAGAAAAATTATCTTGTGTTATCACACATCCTATTCCAAATACACACACACACACATATTTTAGACCAAGAGGAACTCCTGTGCCTGTTTAGTTAATATAAATATCCCTCAGTAATTGCAGTGAACTAGCCTTCCTCACTGTAGAAATGAATGATGTCAAACTCATTTATTTGCATTGAAATGTTGTTTAGAGAATCCAGAAAAAAGTCAGGGCTTGATTGTGCTAGGCACTGTACACATTAAATAAAAGACAGCCCCTAGAGCAAACAGCTCACAATCAGTAGAGACAAGAGAGGTAAAAGATGGGAGAAAATACGCTTTTATCAAATTCCAGCTTTCAAATGCAATATCCGTTTGGAGTCACCACCTGAATGAAATTTAAGATCTAAAAGGCTACCTTTATTACTTGTATCCATAAATATTTATGGCAATTTAACCTCAAAATTCCCATATACTCAGAGCCTTAAATATGCATTCAATGCAAAGGGAATTCAGCATGCATATCTGAGGGCATAATGGTTTGAGTAATCAATTCAGTGTTCCCCTCAAAGAGCTAGAGCTCTACTCAATTGAATTCTCTGCTTTGTAGGAAAATACTAGTAATGTATACAGGGACATATAGCCAGCACATCTTGAAAGATGCTGGCCATGCCAGTTTTAAACATGCCTGTTCTAGCCCGTGCTTTCCTCCAGACTGTAAAATACCATCTGCCATTCCAGACTCGTGACAGCTGTGACAATCCTGATGGAATTTTAAAAATAATATTGCATATTATTTTGAAATGTATGAAATGCTATATATTAGGATGTAAACAAAATATGTTTGAGTCTTTCATTTTGCCTTCTGCTGCTTGACATAATACAGTTTATAGTCTCCAACTCCTCTATTCCCCAAACTCAAGAAAAAGAAATTTTGTCTTTATCCCTGGTGGCTGTGAAGTTGTGTCATACCACGACTCCAGGAACTGAGACTTTCGAGGGCAAATGTAAATTATCAAGAAACTTAAAAAAGAATTGCCCTAACTGTATCATCCAGCAAGTTACATCTGAAGGGTTTCTTTACAGCTAGCAGTACAGTTATCATCTCACAGTTTTGTTTTAATTTTTCAAGACAGTTACTAAGAACTGATTTCACTTCTGAGTTTGTTCTATAATTCAAACATTTTCAAAGAAAGACCAGCTTGGACTAGTGAACCCTTTTAAACCTTTAATAGAAATGTAAACTCCCACTCACCAATCTATGTCATTATCTGTGCCAAATCTGCTATATGTAATTGGCTAGGGCAGGATAGCTTATAAAACTGCTATTCCTTGTTAGTGTCTTGTTAACAAAACCTTGTTTAAATGTAGCCCTGGTTAATACAATATGAGCGTTCTGGTAACTTGCAGGAATACAGCATCTTGCCATCTACCTTGTATTCCCATTCCAGATAAAAAGAGAAAACAACTATTTTCTTTACATAGGCTAATGCCAGTAGAATACAGAAAATAAATCTCCAATCCTGATGGATCACTCTTTTGCTCTAGATACTCTTTTGTACACTTAGACACAAGGGCGGGCAAAAAAAGAGTGAACTCATCATGGGTAACCACTATGTGTTAGCCAGAAGGGGTTTAGTTATGTTTTTTCATATAGTGTTAGTGATTGTATATGACTAGTGGGATCCAGAAGCAGTATTTCTATCACTGAAGTCAGTTAGTCAGTGACACAGGAAGTAACCAAAGAAGATTTTTCAATACATTGATATCCTCCATATGTGAAATCAGTGAAAGTGTTGCTTAAATGCTGATTGTGTTACATGGTTTAGAAACACGGAGTTAAAACCGTATCTACAAGAAACATAAGAATGATAGCTGTTTTAAAAGTAGAATTCATAAATCAGAATATTACTACACTTAGGATTATTTTTTTTTTCTGGAGTAGACACTGAAGAGTTGAAATGCTAGACTTTCAAACAGACTAGAATATTCTTTAAGGCTTCTGTTTGAAATGGTTTCCTCTAAAATTTTCAGCTGAAACAGGATTATTCAAAATTTTCAGATGGCAAAATCATTTTTTCCAAACCAAATGTACTGTTTAGAAATACACAATTTTCCATAAAAAGGAGAAAACGCTTTAATAAAAATTCCTGTGTTGTAACAAGCTGATTTTAGATCACCAGAATATGTGGTCTTAAATTCTATTTAATGTGCAGAGTAAACAATTCATTATTCAGGAACACTGAGATTCAGGAGCACTTGGGGATACCATAATTGCTTGCTGTGCCTGTAGTGAGCTGGGGGAACATTTTTTAAGAACCTAAATAAAATAGTATAAGTTGCTTGCAAAATGAGTCATACTATCAAAAATCACATCATTGTCTTTGACGATAAGACCAGTGGGTTTTCTGTGAATTATACAGTCTCTCAGATGTCGCCATCTCTCAGGGACTGGGACTTCACTTGAGCTGGGCCAGCAGTAATGTCTGAATGTCTATGGCAAAGATTAAATATCTAGTGAGTGCCAGAAGAAAGCACATAACACAGAACCACCAACTCATCATTCAATAAATGTGCTCTTGTTCTATACTAGTTTGGTTTTGCTGAGTTCTGTGGATTTTATTTCCAAGAAATACATCAGCAGCTGTAATAAAAAAATATACCTATTCCTTCCAAGGAGACAGGAAAGGTAGGAAGGATGAATACATGGACAGACAGATCTAGTACCATCTTTTATTCACTTTCTTTTAGTCTCTGATCCCCAGAGCTGAAGAGTTTATGTGACTGATATCAATTGCCTTACTAGCTGCTGGATATTTTTTAATAATAATAATCTAATTACAGGTGGCATGTTAATTGTCTGCAAGGTACCAAGCACCTGGGGCACGAAAATGGAATTTAGCTTCTGACTTAAGTACAAAGGTGAGCTCAGGGCAGAACAACAAAAAAAAAAAAGTATTGTGTTTTATCTGTGGCAGTTTGAAATACACAGCACAAGAGAAGAAGAAAGAGTCTCATACCCAATCTTCATTACTGGTGTAAATTATTGACCAACATTCTTGGCTACCGACCAAAGGCTTGATTCCCCTTGGGGATAATAGAGGAATGGACTTGTTTAAAAGTGTGGCCTGGGCTGTTTTGCAAAACCCTAGTAAGATGTGTGTTACTGAAAAGCCAGTTTACTTTTGACATCACCTCTTTTTCCTTCACCTACTTCGTGTTTGCTTTGACTTCGCAGACTGTGAGCTGCTTGCAGCAAGAATAGCCTATTCCCTTTTGTTTTTGCAGTTTACAACACAGGGAATCCCTGATTCTGATTGGGACACTTCAGGTTCTGCAGAGGCAGAAACACAAGAATTTAAAAGATTTTTTTTTTTTGCTTCTGTAAGTGCATGCAACAGTGTTAGTTTATCCCTCCCTTCCACTCCCATGGCCCCCATCCATTTGCTGCATCTTACTGCACCTTGAAATGCTGGCATAAACTCTTCAAAGCAGGGACAACTTATTAGCAGTTTGCCTGTACAGCTCTGAAGGCATTAGAAGCCCAGTCTTTGATTTGTGTGACTGTATGCAGCTGAGCAGATATAAAACAAGAACACATCGACTACAGCAAAGCACTGCTCATTTGTTCCAGTGGAAGCCAAAGAGGAGGAACATGATGAGATGTCACATATCCAAATCCCTTCTCCTCTCAGCTCCATGGAGGACCATCTTCCCCAGAAAGCTCTGCAGCAAGATTAATGAGAGGGGCAGAGTGCAAGCATAGAGGACAATATAGTTTTCTCACAAAAATGGGAACTTTAACAGCCCTGCTGGGCCACACAATCAGGCCTTTTCAGGAAGGAATGTGATTTATAATAAATGATGTCCATAAACCAAATGAATTTGCTACTTCAGATGTTCCCACTGATTTACATTTGGAACCTCAGTGGTAACTAGTGAGCCTGGCAGGTTAACAAAGTGGCGTATTTCGGAAGAGCAGCAGTCACACTCTCAGTGCCTATGGGAAGCATAGCTGTCATGGCAATAAAATGATTAGCATACAGAGGAACAGAAGGGCACTCACTAGCCTGTTTTTAATCTTTTAAGTAATTCCAGCTTGTGAAGGTTAAAGGGATTGGCAGCATGAGATGCTAGAGCTTTGTAGACATCCAGTTCCCTTTCTTTTTCTGATTTCTATTCCTTAGTCTCCTGATAAGATCTTGGCAAAAGGCAGTGAGAAACAGCTTCACTATAATCTCAGTAGGTCTGGTCATTTAAGGAGGCTACCACTCGTTATGAAGGGAAATGACAAGGCAAGACAGAGATTCAAAGGCAGCCTTGACAATTCTTTCCAAGGAGAGCTAGTAGCAAACAAATATATCCATTTGTAGACTACACTCAACTTGTTGCTGACTCAAGGCCTATTAGTATCATGAAGATTGATTTACTGTATTTATGAGTACAAACAAAGTCTTCTTCCTTAGGAAAAAGTAGTAGCTGGTCACAAAGGGAATTAACTTAAAACCTTAAGGGCGGGTAAGGTGAAGAGGGTGCCAGGTGGTTTAGTGAGGTATAAGCTTCACCTGCATCTTTTACTGTGGTTTGTCCTTTTAAAATGGATTTCCTTTCCAAGAATTTCATTGCAGATATAAATTATTCCAAAAGTATCCCAACGTACAGAGAATTACTATATTTCATAAAGTCCCAGCCAATCTTCAGATGAGAACATTATTGAAATTCATTTGGCAGGGAAGAGCTTATGTTGATGATTCTGATCAGCAGTGGGTTTACACTGTTCTTGTATCTAGGACTGAAAAGACATCCAGAGTCGAATCCATCTGGATATTTAAAACTTAGCTGATGATTCCAGGGGACTTTTATGGCCAAAGGAGGGAAGCAGGCAATTCTAGGACACAACTCATCTTGCTCTAAATAGAAAACTAAAATACATCAGAAAAATCACACCTCTTGCTTTCTTCCATGGTCTCTAAAGCAATCTTGAGATGAATACCAAAGAGTAGACAGTGCCATCATAAAGTCATTAGTTTTGACATTCTCAAATCTAGAATGGGCCCTGTGCTCAAAACAAGGAGAGCAGAAACCCAGGTTCAAGTCTTTTTTTCAGATCCACTATAATTTTGCATTTAAGTTTCCCAAAGACAAAGGGCATAGACTGACTAATTTGAGGTGACCAAGTTAATTCCCTTTACCTCTTTCACATTTTCAAAAATAAGCTAAAAGGTCTAACTTTTAGTTGGTCCTATACTATCAATAGTAAAGGCAATGTTTGCAGTATAGCTGAATTACTGTTGACACTAAAAGTTCTTGAAGAAATGCATAAAAGATTCATAGAATAGGTAGTTTTTATCCACCGGTGAAATTAAACTGTCTCTGAGAGAAACATGAGAACTGTTTAACAATCCTCAGAAACAATTCAGAATAATGCAGAACAAGTCCTAAGGAAGTGCATGTTTCAGCAGCCTAAATTTATCTCCCTGCATGTGATTGTCCAGGTTCTTGGATTTCTACCTTAGTTCTTACAAAAAAACCCCAGAGGTCTTTAGTTATAGTAAGTAATCAGTTGCCTTCCCGTTGTACCACATCCCTTAATACAGTCTTCAGAGGCCTTGCTTTTTCAGTACTGACTCAGAGAGAATAAGCCTGTATAAAATATGTAGATGTGAATCAAGTAAGGCCTTTTTGTCCCAGCAAACTTGGGAATGCATTTGGGAGCACAGCTTATGGTCTCAAATTCTGATAACTCTGGCTCATCAAGCAGCAGCCTCAGCAAGCATTTCAAACAGCAATGTTGAAATAACTAGTGTCAACAAATAACATTCATAAATAATTATCAGAGGATTGGGATGATAAGGTTTGATTATTTAACAAGGAATTTATCCAACACAAACCAGCCAGAAACAATATTTATAAGCGCCTGTGATCTTTCTCATCTCCAACTTTCTTTTTCTTTAACCAGCTATGAATTGGTCTAGCAAGGAAAGACCTACACAGATATATAAACACAGAAGCAGGTTAATTTGGCATTTACTTAAACTGAACGTGGTGCTGAGGTTCAAACTCTCTGGTCATATACTGCCTCAACAAAATACATTTTAATGGCAAAATAAAAGAGTAACAAAAGTGGAACCGCCCTTCCTTCTCTCTTAGGCATGGATAAGGTCCCCGTCAATTTTTTATTACATCACTGAAGAAAAGTGATGGACTGGAGAGTGTTCAGAGGGGTGCAGTAAGTACAGCCGGAGGCTTGACAATCATGGCCTATGGGAAGCACTGAATGATCCAAGCCCTGTCAAAACTGAGATGAGCAGACTGAGGGGAGACATGCTAAAAGTCTTGCACAGAGAGGAAACCAATAATCCTTTTTCAATCACAGATAGAAGATAAGTAAAGTCCCCATGGGGACATATAATATTTCTGAATAGTAACTTTCTATTTTAAATCATAAAAGAAGAACACTTTCTAGCTTCTTGTATCTGTTTTAACATTTTTCTTCCATCAGATGCTTGGGAAGAATGGGGCTTGCTGTGACAGTAAGCAGTTTGGATGGACAGAGTGTGGCTACTTAAAGAAACTCAGTTCTGGAGACTTCTACAGTCAGCCCTGTTTTAATGACCCTTGTCCTCAGTCTCTCTTGGCCATGGCAACGAGGAGCCCCTGGGAACTGAACTGTGGAGCTCCCAGAACCTCAGAACCTGTTCACACACCCATATGCAGGCACACAGTCATTCTACCAGAACAGATTTAATTGAAATGGGGCTTTATTACCATCATTCTCTGATTAATTCAGAAATGTGAAAGTAAACAAGGATGTTGGGCCTGATTTTCATTTACACTAACAGCTTTGATAATGCTTTTCTTCTAAAAGGGAGCCTTAAAAAGTGTGTAAGAGAATGCGCTGTCTTTTCATATTGACAAAGTAGGGGAAATTGGCCATAATGCAAATACGAATTGAGACTATTGAGTACTTGGACTAGGTTCTTATTTTCACAGTAATGCCTTTCTACTGCTCTGGTGCTGTAAGGGGCTTTAAGGTGAGTATTAATGAAGTATAATTGCACTTCTACCCACACAAAGAGGTCTTAAAGGAATCTCAGTGTAAATGAGAATCTTTCCAATTATAGCTAGACTGTGTTGGCTTAATTGTAATGTGGTTATTCAGAAACATTTTAATCTGTTAACATTTTAAACTGTTCTTAGCAGTAGGGTAGAAACAGTGTTGGATGAAGAGTCCCTACACTGGAAGCCTCCAATTTCTGGGATTTGCAGCTCACTGGTGAATATCTATTACTGAATCTTTCCCCCACCACCACTGTGCTCAGCCTTTAGGGAGGAAAGATGGTTCTAGCATTAGCTACTACGCTTTGACTGAAATTGCTGCAATCTGTTTCTTGAGATCTCCAATTTGATCCCAGGTTATTCTGGTAGTTCTAACACTTGTTATGCTTGAAATGCCTCACTCAGAGGCAAAGTTGGAAAATTATTAATTAATATGATTGTTATTTAAGGAAAAGACTCACCTGCTATGCCCCAGCTAGGGAACCGTGCAGGTGAGGGGGAAGCAACTTTCCTATCAAGGCTGCAAAGAGGAAATGAATCCTAAGGAATGGGAGAAATGGTGATTTGTGTCATCATAGATAACCTGGAGTTGCTTCTTCTCTCTGAATCTGCAAGCCAATGCACCACTACTGTCTTATTTCTATATCCCCATGATAGGGATTTCTTATCCAGGCTTTGGACTGAGCCCAAAATTTGAATTGTACAGTGCTAGTTGAATTTCAAGGAATTCAATTAAAAAATGTAAACCCTTTTTTGTCCTTTGTTTTCCTGCAGAACTGAATACCTCTGGATTAAATTGAGATCTCTGTCTCCTCGTTTTGAACTTCTTGCTTCTTTGGCTGCTTGGTCTCTTTGCAAAGTAACCTTCCTCTAACAGATCAGTGCTATAACAGGATGAGATGGGACACAAGGTGGCTCAGGTATCTGCTGGAAGTGGATATGGGGAATGAAATTAAAAGAAAACAACTGAAATGAAAATAGGCTGAGGTCTGAGATCTGGTATTTTCAGTAATTTCTTCTCTATATAGGAGACTTGCACTAATGCTTCTAGCATTATTAGTTAGAGAAGGACATTTGCTAGTATGGATATGCAACCACAATTATAAATGGATACTGATCTTTCTATCCTGAAATGGTGAATTATACAAAGCGTACGGACTGATAATGGAAAAGGAGATAAATCACGCACCAGCCTCCACACAGATGAAAAGCTCTTTGCTTCAAATTCGAAAATCCTAATTTACTTTCACTTTTTTCTTATGTGGTATCAACCAATTCAGCTGGCTTCTGGATTTGGCCCTAAAGGAGAAGGGTAACAAAAACAGGGCAGAGCATTTACTGGCTAGCTCTAGAGAAAGTTCATCCTGGGAAGTCAAAAGAAACTCTAATTGTGCATCTGATTCTCAGTGATTCTTGAAAGTGTTTTACAATCTAAAAAGTGTGGGGGACATGTTCAAAGGCATAAACACCTATCAGGCACCCACCTGCTATTAAGAGTCATCAAGAGGCAGATATCTGGCTACCATTTGTGCCTTTGAAAATCTTTTCCTGCATCAATTACACTTATTCCCACTTCAGAGCTGCAGCACAGAGCCAGAGTAGCATAAAACATCCTAAAGAAAATGAGTATCAGCCTGTGTAGAGAGAAGGAGAACAAGCAGTGAACTATGGAGCTCATGCAGCCAGAAATTGCCTAGCTAACAGGGTGCAGACTGGGAACCAGCAGTAGGTAAATGGAAAGGAGAAAGCCACGTGCAGAAATGGAGTGAAGATAACGAAGAGAAAACTGAACGAGAAAGCCTTTTGAGTTGGAAATGGGGTGGCAGCAAGGAAAAGAGGTGCTGGTAGTGGGAAGAACAGATGGGTCATTCCAAATGGCTGAAAGTGTCACAAGGAGAATCACAAAACTCTTGCTGGAGATGGGGGACATCAGGAAGGACTTGCTTGTGGACACACACCATGAGAACTAGGTGTTGGTCCCAAGCCTCAGAAACATGATCAGAAGCCGTCCCAGAAAGGGAACAAGGAGAAGTGGCTAGCACTTCTGTAAGCTCCAGCTGCTAGACACAGAGCAGGGTGCTGGGTGAGGAAATGCTGCTCAGTGTGGAGCATTCTTTCCAAGCTCAGTGCCCCAACACTGTGCTTTGAACCTTGAGACCCAAACCACCCCTTTCTTCTTCTTTCCTTTTCATTTATTCTACTGTGGGGGTTTTTTTGTGTTTTTTTTTTTTTTTATTGTGTTGCAAAATCAGCAGTCAGTAATCAAATGTCTTTTGTTCCACAAAGAGTCTGACAAGTCTTCCCATGGTATCAGGGTGACTCTGTTAAGTCTGAAGGCCATGCAAGGCTGATGCCTTATCCAACTGCAATAATGTTTACCTTCAAAATAAGATTATATGTAGGAAGACAGAGAGGAAAGTGGGGGTTCAGATTAAGAGAGAAAAGAGGATGAAAAAGAGGAAGACTGGCAAAAGAAGAACAGAGAGGGAGGGAGGCTGATCTCAGCACTGTGAATTCCCAGTCCGGTGTTTTACCTGCACCTCCTTGCACACAGCATTTCTTATTTGGCAATTCCAAAACCATTTTAGGCTTACTGAATTCTGAGAGAAAAAGGCATTTTCCAGAGATGCCAGTCCCAGGAATTCTGCAGAAAGTCAAAAGGGCATTACCTCAAAATACTGAGGCTGCAAGAGAGGGATCAAACAACATAGGTTTATTGCAAAGAAGGAGGAGCACATAAGTTGGATCTTCTATAAGCAGAGGATTTCTGTAATTCAAGAAGGGTTTTTCCAAAGGAAAAGCCCAATATATCAGTGTCCTTTTTATCTAGGAATCCATATGCAGAGTACAGCCCCCAAAGAAATTTATTTTTCATAACACTGATGTAAAACTGGAACAATTCAGATAATCAATCAAATTAAAATAACAAATCTCTCTGACCTCAAAGCTGGCAAAATAATTGTGCCATGTTTCCCTTCTGGTGATACTTTCCCTTTCAACATAATGAAGCCCTAATTTTGTAGTAATACTTATTTTATCACAAAAAAGCGTACCTGTGATAGCATTCCAGCTGTGATCAGAGTCCAGTGCAGAGAATGAGGCAGCCTCTGTATTTAGGCTAAGCCTGTATACATGAAAGTAGAGGAAAGATAACCTCCCATTCTGTGTGTATAGTAATCATTCCCTATATGTATTGTGCCTACACACAGAGAACTTTCATGATTTTACTTTCTTTGTATTTCTCACATAAGGACTGCATCATCAACTGCATCCTATATTATGGGATAACCATATGTAACAGAGCAAGTGGATCAAAACCAAGGCAGAATGGCAATACATTTTCAGTTGAGATTTGGGTAAAAAAGATATCTGAGGGATGACATTCAATACCTTTGTTACAAGATTAAAAAATGTGGTGTTAATATATCAGGTAAGGGCTGCTGAGTAACAAGAAGGCTATGTCAAAAAGGAGGCAGCACTTAGGTCATTGGTGTTCAGACTGTGAGAAAAGAGGAATGAGATGAACAGAGACCAACTCACAACTTGTCATAGACATCGCATAATAAATGCTCCTGTGATCAAGACCTCAGACTGAAGCCACCACTCCAAAATATGTCTACAGTTATTTTGCAAGCAAGGCAAACAAATGTGGAAATGAAGGTCTAACCAGATGAGAAATTCCTGTACTGCAGTGGAACAAATTTTTCAGGGGACATTTTTTTCTTTGTGCTTTTGGAGAAACAGCTGGATTCAATGCAGAGCAAGTTCTCTTTTTTTTTTTTTTTTTCATTCCTTCCCCTCCCCCTGTCCCCCAAAAGGAGGGATTTATGAAACAGTAGAGAGTGCAATAGTATAGGCTGGATAAAGAAAGGTTTAAGGCTACATCCGGTCCAGTAAAATATCTGGAATGAGTTGCTGAACCACCAGTCAAAGAGGGAATCTAAAAGGACTTTCCAAGTCATACGAGTGTGTAGAGGTGATAATGAAACTGGTTACTGGAGCAGGACCCTGCATCTCTCCCCTAACAATTAGCAACAGAGTATGTGATTTAAAAATTCTTAAAATACTGTAACTGCAATGTTCAAAACTGTAATGCATCATGTCCTGTGTAACAAGGGATGCCTATCTAACTGAAATATAGCACTACACTCTGTGGTATTTTCAGAAAAATATTCTCTCATTGTTAAGCCACCAATTTGCTCAGCTGTTCTAAAATGCCCATGTATTTTCCTCTAGCACTGAGTAAACCTTAGATAATGTCCCACTTGCAACACAGCTAGAGGACACTACACATTTTCTGGGGGGTCTTACATCTGAAGTGCTTGAAACCACTGATTTCACACCTGTTTTATGCAACACTAAATATAAACTCCTTTTTAATTTAAAATCTTGGCTCAGATTTAATCAAAGCTTGCAACAACAAACTACTCAAACCACAGGTACTGTGCTAGATGGAGTAAAATGTCCTTTCATATTTGTAGGTACTGTTGAAATCTTTAAATAAATAATTGGTAAGGATTCTCCTCTCTCTTCCTCACTGTATGTTGAAGATTTCAAGAAAGTGCATGCATTTTTGTCATAGTTTCTAACCAGACAATTGCACATAATTGTTACAGACTTGCAGTAACTGTTTATGTAAGGCAGAGGTCCAGCAATATTTTAGAAGTAGTAGATGCAAATTAAACCCACTGCAATACAAGAGTGCAACCTTCTGAGGTTATGGTTCCAAGCATAAAAGCATTTTGGAAACTAGTATTACATTATAAATCATTTATATGGGCACTTTTAATAATATGAAGACTGAAACACAAGAAAGAGGGACATATTTCAGAAAGACTCTAATCTGGTTTTACATTAGAGGTACAAGAATAGAAAGAGAATAACCATCTATCTCAAAAACAGAAATGGTGGCACATTGTTTACCATGCTAGGAAACATAAGCTTGGTATGAACACAGTTGTTCAAAGGCCTTGCTATTTTATTTATTTATTTGTTTATAGACTAAAGTTAACAGATGTTGCTAGGTAAAGTTACAGCTGAAAAGGTCTCGGAATCACTGTTTGAGACATGTCATACAATAGAGGCTCTTGAAATGCTTAACTAAGATCTCTTTTTCACTCCCCCACCTGTCCCAACGTGTTTTGGTACCAATTAAGCTGTGTAATTTGCTGGAAATTAGCTGCATCCCTCAGGTTCCTCAGAAGTTGCTCATAGGCAGCATTAAGTACCCCAGAAATAAGAGTGACACAATGACCAGTGGGTTTTCAAACATATACAAACAGCTATTTCCCCAGGGTGACTATGCGGGCTGACATAGCTCCTCCATCACACAAAGCAAACTGGTCAGGGCTGGAAGGGATCTCACTTCTTTCATTTCAGCTGGCAGCCCTTACTGAAATCAGCCTTGACATAAGCCCTTCACATCTCTTGGAAAGAGAGTGGCACCAGCTGAGAGTACACACAGAAATGCTCCTCCAAGTATGTAATACTGGACCTAGAATTAACCTGTGCTTGTCTGATACCTTCTTAAGGAGCACTCCTACTCCTTTTGCCCACTGTTAAGTTTCTCCTTTCCCTCGCAGACAGGCTTCAAAAGACTGAGATGCTATGACAAGACTAATATTCCAACAAAACTTGATGTTTTAAAAGGGTAAACTCAGGGGGAATCCATCCTCTATGTAAATTCCATTTTGGCTGCTTGCCCAGCCAGCTTAGCCTAATTATCTGAGGGTATGAAAAACAATAGATTGTCTACACAACTAAATCAGCCTACAGTTATCTCTGCTTTGAGGAATCACCATATGAGAGAGATATTTCATATGCCAACATGATAGCAACCCCATAGCCAATCTGATAAGACCTGTCAGCACCCCAGCACTCAGCAGAAGATGGAATTTGATGCCCTTTTGCAGCAAAAGAGAAATAATCTTGAGGGGCTAGGTGGACACTCCCATCCAGGGAGAAAACAAGTGGCTCAGAATAGCTGTCTCATCTAAAACATTTAATAAGTAAATCTCAAATATCCATTCTGTCGATTCAGACATAGACGTTCTCTGTATCTCTTTTCTCATGTGTTATGTAGGGATGAGAAAACAGGGTCAAGTCAGATTTAAGCCTGAGGTACATTTACAGCATCTTAAACTCCTCTGCCCTTTTCAGTTATTCACATGAAACATTTCAGATCCCACCCAGAGCTCCTGGGGTCCAGATAAGTGAGGGAGACAGTTAATCAACAATTATGGTTAACAAAGAATGGGTGTGAGAGATTGAAGGTGCCCAGTGGCTTCATGAGTATCACTGTGTGCCGAGTTCCTGACATTATCATCGTTGTTCTTGACTTCACCTTTGCCTGGCTATTCAAGTGTGCTACCTGGGACAGGTTTGGGATATGACGCAGCTAACACGTGGGGCACTCCAACAAAATGTCTGGTTTCATCATGGTTATTTCAGACATTACCAAGCATTTGATTTGGGCATGGAATTCAGGCCTATTTCCAACATATGTTGGTGGACATCTGAATATCTGCTCCCCCTCCCTCCAACATGCACTCATGGAAGACAATTAGAGAGCACTACTTGAAGCAAGCAAGTAAGGTGGGTGGTCAAGGGTGCAGAACCTCATCTGGAACATGAAAGAGCACTCTGAAATAGCAGCAATGTGCAGTGTTGTGTTTTTATACGCTCTGGGATGATAACACTGACAGAGCTGTGATGACCTAACACTTGCTGATATTTACTGGAAATATTTTTTTCTGATTCACAGTTGTATCACACCAGTAGAATCCTGATTAACAAGATGTGATGTGACTGTGACTAATTGTGACGTATTTATCCTGGGATGCACTAATGCATTAAACAATTTCTGGTTTCCTGCTCCTTTCATGGAATGAAATCTGACCTGTTGGCAGAAATCTTACTGTTTACTTTGTCCGTACTGTGACTGTCTTCACCTTGAAGTGAAGTTTGATTTCCACTACTCCAGCCTGCCAGCTTACCCACTTTCCTCTTCAGGCTGAAGTTTATTTGAATACTGGTTAACTAATTAGCCAAATATAATTAGCCAGAACAAACTTTTGGGGTGAAAGTCTTTTAGACTGGTACCAAGGCAGATCTCTGATGAGCTTTCCAGCTTGATAGTTCTTTTTTATGGATCACATGCAGTTGCCTACATTTTAACCTGTTCTTGCCAAGCTCAAGCTTTGTACTGAATTGCCTTCTCCAGTTTTCTTGTGACTCCTTAACAAATGCTTTACTTTCATCCAGATTAATTATTTGTACAATATTTTCTTTCTTTCTTTATAGAGAATCAATTACTTTAAGAAAAATGAGACAGTTTTTCAGCACTATATTGTTTTTTCTCCCATTTCCATGTTTGTACTCATATTTAATTATCTTTCCATTTTAAAATTACCTTAGAGCTTTTCATACTGTTGAGCTCAGATTAAGAGTCCATCATTCCTGGATCACCTTTATCCTCTTTCCTAAATTCAGGCACCACATTCCCTGTTCTCCAAGAACATAGTATTATCTGAGGATAGTGGTTAACTAGAGTCTTACTTTTAATTCTTTCAGTACTCATAAGGAAATTATCCTTATGGATAATTACTACCGGAGCAAGCTTCCAATGTGAGCTCCTAACAACATTTGAAGCATTCCTTTGTGTAGGCTGAATAAGTGTTTCCCACAATTATTCCCATGAGTCTCATTATTTTCCCCATTTTACATTGTGCTCCCTTTTGGGCATGCAGTATTGCCATATTCTTATCACATATCTTCAAGAGCCATTTGTAGGAAACCCAAGGAAATTAGTAGACAGAATCTTAACATCCCAGGTTGATATGATAATGTTCCTGGAGTGATACCTGCTGATTTTTCTGTTCTTTAATTTCAAAGAGATGTCAGCTACACAACACAGGGAACTTAAGCAGTTCATAGAGTAGACAATGCTCATCCAGTGGCTTTGGAAACTCCTGTCTTGCAAGAAGGCTGCCCAAAAGAAGCAATGATTTTGCTAGGAACTTCATATAAAATATGGAAAGCCAATTCTGTGATACATATTTATTTTTATGGAAAGCCCAACCACTGCTTTGTCCTGCTGCAACTTCATAGGAATTGAAGAATATAAAGATTAACTGTTCAAATATTCCTTGATATATTTTGCAGGAGATTTATCAGATATCCTTACATTTCAACATTCACCCATGTTAGAAAAGTAAACAGACAGACACTGCACATTTAGAAAATGTCATAAAAACTAACCAAATCTCACACTTTTACGTATAGGTCCATCGTCTGCTTACTTCTTTTTGGTATTATGGATCCTACTTAACCAGCTGCCATCTCTCATTTTTTGTAAGGTATGCCAGCTGTGAAGTGGGTGGACCTTTGGCCCCCACTATGTCCTTCAATAAGTCTGAATGACCTCTTTTCTATTCAGGTTAGTGTGACCTAATTCCAAGTCACACAGATTTTTAGCCCAGGTTTTGTCCCAAGATTGAGATTGTTTCCTCCCCTCCTTCTCCCTTTCTTGCCTTTACTACTCTTCCCAATGGTGTCTTCATTGTAATAAATAGGCTAAGCAAAGAAAGAAGTAATATCTGTATGGTCTGAAAAGCATCAGTAGACCTTTGGTGAATTATATAACTGCGTCATTATTACCCAGGTAGCTTCTTACTGCAAGGACTCTGGCTATCTTAATAATTCTCCTCAGTTTCTTTAACTTCAGTGCTCCCTAAAAGACTGGAAAAGGACTATATAAATATGAAAGGAAAACACTCTTCAACTTTCTAGCTAGTTCTTTTTCCTGAAAACATAAAAGGCTGAAGTACCTATGATACAGGGCTATACTGATACCACTTTAACTGTCTTTATAAAGACTCAGAAAATATGATGCCTGCCTGCCTGCCTTCCTCCCTCCCTTCCTTCCTTCCTTTTTCTACAAACTGATACTATGAAATCCTTTTCCAGTTAGAGAAATAGAGGCTCAGGAGCTTCACATAGGTAGCTAGTAGAATTGCACAGGGCACACACAGCTCCAGTCTTGGAACACAGCACCTCGCTGTATGAATGCTTTGTCCTCTTTCCTTTTATGCACGTGCCTGTAGTTAATGAAATTATCTGCTCTTCATTTGCCAATGTTTTGAGCTCTAGGAAGGGATGTAGGAGGAATCAGATTGTATTTCAACTCCAAAATTTCAAAAGGTACAACTCGTACGCTGGGACTTGTGCATATTTTAAGTTTGTTATGTAAACAAGAATTACACACAATGTTAACTTTCGTAAATTTATATTCTAAAATTTTGTGCCACATACTGTCTTTCTGAGTGTATTTGGAGCTGTTTGATCTAAAAGTTTCCCTAGGCTGGGAGGATGATACAGCCTGTCAAAGACATAATGGTAAATAACCCTTTTGAAGATATTTTACTGATATGTTTTCCTTTGACTTCAAAGACTTGAAGCTTGAAGTTTTAAGCTCAGCCACATCGTAATGTTACATCACTCAGCTTGTGACGTCAGCTTCTGATTGGTTGTGACAGAGTATTTTGCCACCAGTGGACTATAACACTTGTAATGTTCCATTACTTTCTCTTCTTTCTGCTCACTGGCTACAAAACAATTAGAAAAATTCACCCATCCTGCTAGGTTATACTGTATTAGACTAGATCATACTATATTACAAACCAAATACATATGGCAAGAATGTTATAAAAAAATTCTTTTTCAATAAAAATTTTCTTGTCTTTTCATCAAATCTTTGAATGAGCTTCGTCTTTTCTTTATTTTCTCTCCTGACATACACAAGTGTCATGGTTTAGCCTCAGATAGCAACAAAGAACCACGCTGTGCTCTATCCTTTCCCTCCTCCTCCTCAAGGTGGGAGGAGAATAGGAAGAAAAAGGGAAAATTTGTGGGTTGAGAGAAAGGCAATTTAACAGACCAGCAAACGGAACAAGAAAACCACAACAATAACACCGACAGAGGAATGTACAAACAC
Organism: Tringa tobata; assembly: GCA_033628505.1. NCBI lineage: Eukaryota > Metazoa > Chordata > Aves > Charadriiformes > Scolopacidae > Tringa > Tringa tobata. The sequence goes on from JAHREE010000287.1 coordinate 2,356,824, forward strand.
TATTACAGCACCACCACTCACTGACCAGACCCTGAGACTCCCAGCCCACTCCCAAGCGGCGACTTTCTGACCCTTCCCCAGCCAGCTTCTGCCTATAGACTGGGCATGGCTCACATGGTATGGGATACCTGTGTCCCCTTCAACAGACTGGGGATAATTCACTCTATCCCCTCTGGAACCAGGACACAAGCACCTCGTATTTCATGAAACATTATAGCCAGAAATTAGATAATGACTGAAGTATGACTACCATGCATCCCTCCCCAGAAAGTACCACTACCACCAGCAACAACAAAAACCCCCAAACCCAAAAAAGGAAAAAAATATCAAAATCACATGATTGAAAGGCTGCCTTATATGAACTATGAGAAAAAAGGGGCATGGTTTACACTCTATGGTCTTGTTTCAAATGTCCAGGGTGTTAAATGCTGTTAGATGCTCAATAATTTCTCTTGGAGTACAGATCTTCCACTAGGTCTCCGAGGACCTTATATGCTAGGCCCTCTGTCTCTTTCTACATGGCTGCAATGACAGTGTTGTGTTCAACATGTTTCCTGAACAGCTCCCTTAGATGAGATCTGGCCTGGGAGTTGCCAGCTGGATTATGCTGTAGGTCTTTCAAACCTTAAAAAGACCAGGTCCTTGTAGGTACCTGCTTCACAGTGCCCCTGCACAGTTTCCATCACAAGAGTTTTTAAAAAAAGATCTTCCATAGCAGCAATTTCTAATCATTTATCAAGAAGTGATAGGTGAGTGAGGTACAGTGAGGTACAAATAAGTTTTCTAATGAAGTTAAAGAGTCCAATCACTGAATGAACATAAATGCTTACAGTAAACATAGGAGAAGGGCTTCTTTAAAAAAAATTAACATCTCAAGCTCAAGCATATCTTATTTTGCAGTTTATGAAAGTTTTATTATCTATTTTTTATTGCTATGTATTTCTGTTTGACAAGCTCCTCTTTCATCCCTTGCTTGAGATAAGTGTGTATATGAAGGAGCTGTCTGAGGGTATATGAGGCTGTCTGAAGGGCAGATGAAATTTGCCTGGGTGCAGGTAGTAGAATCAGAAATGTCCTCCATAAGATCAGCCTCACAGTTCCAGAAAGCCTGGGTGAGTGTGTGAGCAGATAAATATATAATACTGTAAGGAGGAAAGCTGCATAAGAAACTGAAGAGTTTTCTCCAAAAGAAAGTTCCATGCCCTAGTTAGCCCATCGCCAGTGCTACGAGTTGCCAAAGCACGTCTGTGTGCTATATAGAGTCTGTACTGCTGGCACTTCACACATTAGGAGAGATGCACTGAAACTCACTTCTGCTTAAGTACCTATAGTGCTTGTGGGGCAGACCATAATCTACTTTTCACTTTGGCAGTCTATGAGACTTCTTTGACAGCTCTGAAACAGATCTCAATCCTGGCATATTAGCAGAGTCAAAAGCAACAGTTAGATCTCACCATTACCTACAGCTGCTTTCATCGCAAAGGCATCTTGTGTCATTCAATCTTTAAATATGATTCAACTTGGACTTTCAGTCTCACAGGAAAATTACTTCTTCTTATGTCTAGCATAAGCAAGCGTATTGTTTAAGTGCTCACAAGAAATATATAAGCACTGAAAAAAATTCTATCTATTGTATCCTAACAAGTCCTGCTTCCTACTATCTAGGGTTCAAATACTGGTGTGTTCCTGGAGAGCAAACAGGTTATCTCTCAGCACTCATTTTTCCAGAAAACACCCTCCTTCCTAGCCTCCTCTCACAAGTCACATATGTAATTCCTCCAGTCCTTCTTTCCCTGTGACTAGTTCCACTTCCATGTCTCCTTCCTTTACGTGACTGATTGTGCCTGTAGACAGGCATCCTGCTACAGCCTGCTGTCTGCCTAGCAAAACGGTGTTAGCAATCTCCTCCTTCCACTGAAAACACCTTACCTCCTGCACTAGAGGTTGACTTTTACTTTTTTCCAAACTCATAGCACATTGATTATTAACAGAAATTCTAAAAGTGACTATTTTTATACAAATATATTTCTCATTTCTAAAGGATGGTCCTGAGTTTACAGGAGAATTTTCTGTTTGCCCCTTGCACTTTACATTACTTGCCCATTTCAATTATTTCAGACCTGTTGCTCGTCTTTTTTTTCCTTTTTTCTTTCTGTGAAATTCCAGCCCTTTCCTCTGCTGCTGCTGCTGTTCAACCGTGTATTATCCGCACATATCATTAGTATACAAGATTATTACAAAACTACTAATTAATGAGTGGTCACAAGATCAGTTCCAAGGGAATCCCACCACTGATTGCCTCCAGCTGAATGCTTCCTCATCCAGCACAGCCTATTTTCACAGCAGAACATTGGTTTAAATATGCATTTTAATGGCACAGTATCTTCCAGCAGTCAAATTTTCTGTGTGGTCACAGTAATTAAGACCTCTCAGATACCAAGCACCTCTTTATAGGCTACAGCACACCACTTACCAGTTTCAGAAGACAGTGAAAGATGTAGGCTGTGCAGCATCTCTCAGAAATACACCTGTAAGTAAGGTAATATTATTAATAGTTTGTATTTGCACATACCAGGGCTGTGTCTGATGCAGTTTCCCCTCACTGGCCCTGATCCTGACCCCCACCACAGGCTGACACCCCAGTCTGTCATTGGCCGGACCCCATCCCCAAGGAGGTGCCTGGTGCCCAGGACTGTGGCTGCCCCTGTTTCCCCCGGCTGCCCTGCTCCCTGGCTTGGGAGGCAGGATGAGCCCTGGAGGGTGGTCCTGCCCTATCATCCCAGGGAAGATCTCACATCTCCTGGCCCCCAGTCCGCAGAGAATTACCAGTACACACAGTGTCCTAGCAGTTACTGGAGTTAAGATACAACTCTTCGGTGCCAAACGCTTTGCCCATTTCTGTCACAACATGTGTTCATCCATACATGTTTTCCATGGGTCTGATATTGCATAATCATTTTTATTGCCCACATTTCTGCATACCACTTAAGCCACGGTTATGAATGGAACCATCTGCATTTCTACATGCTACATTTCATGCCAGCTGGGGTTTGGAAGCAAAAAATTGTATTTTGTTGGAACCATGTCTTTTTCTCATTTTATCTGTTCTACATTCATACACATATGAATATGAATATCCGACCAGATTTTCCCATTAGTATTTGTGATATCTTGAGCTATTTTGTTTGAAGTTCTACAGTAAGGGAACTGTGAAATCTCAGCAGGGAAGAAAATAATGAAAAAAAAAAAACCTCAATAAATGGAATTGTTGCATTTAGGTTTGGGTGCAAATCTGGTAACATATCATCATGGTTCATGTGGTGCAGCTGAGGGCATTGGAATACTTTCAGTTTAAGGACAGACAAGACACCTTGTGCATGGGGAATGACATGGTTTCAAGGCTCCCATGTCAGTACGTCGACCAGGTCTGTCCAGTACATAGTCAGTGCACACAAACATGAACATCATATGCTTACAAACAGACATACTTGCTTCCAAGAAAAAAGTCAGAAAACTGCTGGCTCTAGGCTATGTGGGCAACACTGAAGCCAAATTTAAAAGTAAAGGATGGGTCAGTCTGGGTGTAGGATGTACATTCCTTTGCATTGCATGGAGCAGGCATTGGCACCTCTCACAAGCAAGTGATTGAATTGTAACATTATGACCTGCCTCCTTTGCATTGTTCAAGCAGAAAAAACAAAAGTTATATTATGGCTAGGCTTGGCTCTATCAGACACAGTTGCAGGATAGCCCTGTGTATTTCTGGGGAGGTAGCAAATGAAAGGTTATTTCAGAAGCTGCATACCAGTAATATCCAGCTTTTGGACTGCTTAGTATCCAGGTTCTCCACTCAAGCCTAGGACAAAGGGGTCCCAAACACCACTTTCCCAATTCCCAATGGTGGGATGATGCCAGTTAAGAGGTTAGAGCAATACCACCTCATTAGGTTGCTCCAGCCACAAGGGGACAGACTTGGAGCCCAATCCCATGCTAGCAAATGTTATGAGGGGGAGAAGCTGCAATGGCAGGAGTCAGGGTTGCCCAGTCCATCTGCATTTCCACCTACTGTGTATGTTGGCAAGGCGAGAAAGGAAAAAAATCTCTGCCTGTATTATCTTGCTCTGTTTAAGTTCTACACGGCTGGCTAGCCAGCATCCTTTGCAAGCGAGGACCTCCTTCAGGTTTGGTACTAGTTTGTTTCCTTTGAGAAAGGAGTTCAAAAATATATCCATTTGTAAATATAAACTAAAAGCCAATTACTAGCCTGCTCAACAAGACTTTACACAACCACTTCAAATGACATCCATTCATTAACCAGCATAAAAAACTTGGAGAATGTTTTGTGATTAACTCACAGACTGAATGTAAGGTAATCAGTGTAAAAGCCCTTTTTGCATATGATGCAACAAACGCAAGAAAAGTTGGTGGATTTCAAGCCAAAACATTCACCTGTTGCTCCAAAAATCTCTTTTTTTCTACACCACATATTGCATATGGTAACCTTGGCAAATGCCTGGTTAGCAGACATGCAAGTATGTTTTTGTGGACATGCATGAGGATACTGTTAAATCTCATCTCTGGCTTGTTAATTAAAATAAAATGGGCAATTCCTCCCAGCAGGTTGCTTTGCAGGGAGACAGGGAATCTATTCTGTTCTGTAAGGCAGTTGACTTCAGGGACATGCTCCAATCAAAACCTCAGTCTGCATCCTGCCCTTTCTCTGCCCTTCAGAGACTGGACTCCTTAGACCTTGTAATGCCCTTCCAAAGAGGGAAAATAAGCTTAAAGTGCCACTGATAGTGTCCTGAATGGCACAGAAATATGGCTCCATCACAGTTCACATTACTAATTTCCAAGAGATCTAAAGGTGTGAGGTTGAAATCAAAGCTGCTGTGGTGCTGAACGCAGCAGCAGATATTTTACAAAAAAGAGAGTGCTCATACAATTGCTCAGTAATTTTGCTTTTTCTTCTCAGTCACGTGAATAAAAACCTAGACTACCACAACCCCTTTTTTCCCCCTCTTCTTTTTATTTGCTTCCACTTGGTTCCCCCATATAGTAGAAATAGTGTTCTGGGCATAGACTGTGGCTGGTTACCCAATTATGAATGGGGAAGCTAGCATTATGTTAATATAGTAAAAGTCTATGACACTCTTAGTGTCACTGTTAAACTAGTACAGTAAATAAGGTAATATGGAACTTTTAAATGGATGTCTTTATCTTAGACATTTTATTTCCTCCTCATATTATCTATACCCCCATAGAGAGAATGGTTACCCACTGTGAAAAAATTCATAAGGCTGTAGCTTTTATTATTGTTTAAATTGCCAGAAACACTAGGATGTCATTGGTGATAACAGGAACTAGCCAAAGCAGGAAGTAGCATTTTTCCATTATCCATTACTTTTCATTTAAATTTTCTCTCTGTTTTGAAATGAGAAAAGAACAGTTCGATTCTATCTTGAAAACATTTCATAATACTCACTTTTCAGCCTCGTTCCAAGACTTAAGGATGAAATTATGAAAATACTCCTTAATCCTGTATATTTGTACACATAAGTAGACCTTAATTGAAATATGTAGAATAATATAGTTGTACAAAATTAATCTACCTATCTATATTCAGAATGAAATATTAAGTGAATAATATTATTACAGTTGAATAATTCAGTCCTAGGAAAAAAGAAGTTTCTGATTTATTTTGCTATTTTTTCCTGCCTGAGCAGGGGGCAGCCCATTCCTCAAGTTTATTTTTGCTTGATGTAGAACATAACTAGTGAACAAGTCTTGAAAGCCAATTCTGCAGCTATTTAACTTTACACTTTTTGAGTGGGTTGCTGACAGCTTGCTAAATTCAGCATCAGAATAAGACTTTAGAGTCCTAGTCTGGATCTACTGCTAGATGACCAATTAAGAATATTTAATAGTCAGAATTCAGACTGTTCTTAACGTTGATTGATATAAATCATGTGAATTTTTTCAAAAAACAAAACTGTATTCCTATGTCTACAAGTCATAATGGCAAATATAAAATTTTCTTTCTGAACACATCATATTTTGAGCAAACCTGACACAATTTACCTGAAGGTCTTTCTCTGTAAATTCCCTCAGATCCAACTTGCTTGATATAGAAGTCCTTGTCCAGCTCTGGAACAGCATCTGGGAGAAAGAACAGAGGAATGAATGACATTATGCTCTAACTGGCAAGAAGCATCACGGCAATTCAAAGAAGAGTCAGCTTAATATCTTCTCATCAAAAAATTAATATTTAATTTTGGACTGAAATATTTTGACTCAGAAAAGTCTAACTCTTCATTTTTTAATTTTCCAAATTATAATTTTTCTGAGTATTAATTTTTTTGAAATTATTTGCTTAGGCACTAGAATGGCAGAAGAAATTGAGATGGTTTTGAAATGCAGAGTAATACACAAGGGAAAACTCCCATGTAAGCCGGCATAAATGATGATAGTTTCTAAATTAGCTATCATCATTCAGACAATATTTGAATGGTTCTCTGAAAACACTAGCACAATGTTCCGCAATGATCATAAAGGCAAATCTAATGTTCAAAGTTATTAGGAATTGTATGGGGAACAAAACAGAAAGTATCTATGCACCACTTTATAAATCCATGGCATGCTCACATCTTGAATGCAGTCCAATTCAATTTGGAAAGAGTACAGTGTAGTTTTAAAGTCACGGTAAAGGTGATTGGAAATGCAGAACAAATTCCAGGTGAGTACAGCCTGTAGCTCTTCATTTTGGAAAATGCAAGAGTGAAGGAAGTCACCGAAGAGGTCTACACAGTTTTTACTAGGACACAAGCAGTAATCGCAAGCTATTTTGAGTTAATATAAAAATTAGGGGTGCTCCAATGCTTTTTTTAGAAAGAGCAAACAAATAAAACTATTTTTACACAAATTACAAATAAACTGCAAAACTCATTATTGCAAGATGAAGAGGTGAGTAAAAGTTTAAATGTGTTCAAAACTGACCCAGACAGCTCCCACAGATGGGTCTGATGGAGTGGTGTTAAGTGTGATAGAAGTGACGCAATATCTATCATTTGCCAATTCTAAAGAAGTTGGCTTAGGGTACTGAGGAAGAATCATCCTCTATATTCCCTGTTTCTTACATTCATCCCAAGTATTTGCAGCTGATCCCCGTAGGAAGAAACATTTGGGGCTGGACAGACTTTCAATGTGACCAAGAACGACACTACATAGAGCCTTAAGACAGACAGAAATAGTCCTAGGATTTTTTTTTTTTTGAGAGAGCGAGCCTGAATGAATGAATCTCTTTACTATTAATATACTTGTTATTCTCATTCAATTTTCTGCTCCGTATTATGATGACAGGAAAAGAACAAATGATCAAAGTACTTCCTGTTATCAAGATTTCTAAACACTGCAGTTGTAAAAACAATAATCTAAAACTCAGTAACAACCTTGTTGAACACTGTGCGCTTAAAGCTGCTAATGCAACAGGATTAATAATTATCACAAGTTTTACAAGAGTTAGGTCCCAGCACCAAGCTCAGCACAGATCATTGCACACAACAGTTTTAATAAATTCAACTGTCTTTGCAGAGTGGGTTTGCATTTTTTAAACTTGTTTGGAGTCTGAAAATGGGTAGAATTCTCTAGTTTGTGTGACTGTAAATTTAAGAAAAAGCTTGTGTTATTTGCTTTCCGTTAACTATTTTTATAAGCCAGATTGCTGAAATCAGCAACTTCTGAATACTCTAGTGTCCTATGAGATGCATGTTGTCTCTTTTCCTTCTCTCAGTGCCTGTGAATCAGATCTTTGAATGGAGTAAACAATACTTCATTGATATCAGCAATGCTCCAACAGTTTACATCAGCTGAGAATCTGTTCCTTCTAGTTAGGATGAGAGAAGAAAAGCGTAAAGAGAGCAGTTGTCCCTTATGCCTTTACAATGAGTATCTGAAACACTAGCATTGGTATTAACAGAATTTACAATAAGCTTGGTAAAGATGAGCTGCAGTCACATCAGTTTTTCCCAGTGCTGACACAGCTTCCCTGTGAAAACTTCATTCATGCAGGGGCAAAACAAGTGCAGGCATAAAACGATTATGACACTTTTCTGATTTGAGGTGCTTCTGTTGCTGTCAAAAGAACCAGAGAAGACTGGAGGCATCTCATACAAGAATATTTTGGCAGGCTTTTGTTACAGGCTTTGTTTCTTCAAGTTTCTGTGGATAAAGGGTTTCTTTGGAACAGGTTAGATGAAGCAGAAAGTGTCCTGAAAGCTGGGGTCCAAATCATCCACTTAATGCATGGGTATGAGTATTTCACCCCATGTGCACCCTGCAATGCCTGGTTTCATAACGGATTCAAAGTCCAATGTACTTTTGCCACAGGAGTTTCATGGGGTCCCCTATACATGAATCATTTGCAAAACCAAAATGAAAAGCAGAAGCAAACTGCTTCCTGCTTT